>WAAB01022657.1:24695-44315 GCA_013389865.1 Piaya cayana
TATAATTTTTTTTTTTTTTTATCCCATCAACATCTGAAGGGAAATTTCATGCGGTCTGCTGCCAAGAATGCAGAGTAACCTGCATTCAAGGAGTTGCTTACATAACGTGCCGCCCTACGACAATACCTGTCTGCAGAGCTCGGTGATGCCTTGGGAGCTGGCAGCTGTTTGCTTTCCAGTGGTAAATATCCCTCTTCTTGCAGCCCCCACATCAGAATAACCAGCGGTCAGAGTAGCAGATGACCATAAAGCAAGGTCAAGGGTTTCAAATTGATTCATTCCCCCCCTGCCCCAAGTCAGAAAACTGCTTGCACTAATTATTACATTGACATAGAAGGGGGGGGGGGGGGAAATGCTGCCTTCACATAGAACTTCACAGTTATCTGGTGTCAAAGGAAAAGATAAGAAAATAATAAGAAAAATACCCTGGTAATATATGCAGAGAGTCGAGAGCTGCAGGTCTCCAGTGTGTTTAAATAAGGTGCCATCCCCGCTCCTGTGGGACAGTCATCTAAGAGAGAAGGAAAACCAAGCAGATGGTAGGAAATCCCAGTGATGCCAGCTGGGCCACGCGATCAAATGATTCCCAAGGTGTTATTTGAAACGTTTTTCACTCAGTGCTGGATACAGGAACAGGGTCTTACAGGACTTTCAGTGATGGCACCTACTTTAATGCCTCACACTGCATTTTGCTTTATTTTACACAGAATCATGGAATGGTTTGGTGAGAAGGGACCTCGAAGCCCACCTAGTTCCAAAGCCCATGGGCAGGGACATCTCCCACTGGCTCAGGGTCTCCAAGCCCCGTCCAAGCTGGCCTTGAACACGTTCTCCCATGTTTCTTATGGTTTAAACTGGGCTTTAGAGGAGAAAAATAAAGGAAATTCTTCTGCTGATTGAGATAGGTCACTGTTAGAGCAGGCTGAGGAGTGGGGGAGGCTGTGGAATCACTGTCACTGGTGATTACTAACACGTCAAACAAATATCATCTATAAGGAATGATTTGAGTTTTGAGTACCCAATTCTTGTCTCTGTTCCAGCCCTGGCAATCCAAGGAATAATAATTGAGACACAAAGAAGCTGAGCAGTGAAACTCAAGCGAGATGTGTAGGTCTGCGTTTATGGGGTCTGAGCTCAACGTTTGTGTGAAACATTAGGGGGAAGGATGTTGCCAGCTTTTATGTTTTATACCTACTGCAGCTTTTGGATATTTCTGTGTAACCTAACCCTGTGAGTCCTTACTTACCTGAGCATCGCCATTCCCATTGATAAAAAATACCATTTCTAGTCCTTGAGGTTTCAGAGGAAGACCTAAAAGTCTACAGCCAAGAGGCTCAGAAGGCAGAACGTCTCTGATGTGCTTTAATATCGCTGGTAGGGCAGGGAACTCCTGCTTTTTTGTGTTTGGGGTTCCCAGTGCAAGGCAAGGCAAAACAGAAACACCTAAAAAGTCGACTCTGAACTCCTTTCCAACATTCAGGTCAGCACCCTTCTCCTTTCTTCCCCACACCCAAGACCACACACTTGCACTTGCACCTCCAGGCATGCATGTCTGTCTGCCAGCACAGAGGAGGTTACCGATCTCATCGCAGTTCTGGTTATCTTTCAAAGAAAAAGGTCCTAAAAGAAACCCCAGGAGCTGAGGGGTGCAGCCCCACCGAGCTGCACGCAGGCTCTGGAAAGAAGAGCTTTTTACCTCGATGGGAAAGTGGCCAATGGGTTTTAGAGGAGGAAGCAGCTAGAGGCAAGGAATTGTTGTTGAAGTGTTTGCTGTTTGCAGGGAACGGGAACCATTAGAAGAGGCTGGGGCATCTCTGGCCAGTGCAAGAATTAGAAGGGGGGAATTTTGGTTTTCTTCTCTTTCTCTGAAAAGCTATTTTATGCTATTTGCAGGAGGACTTTTTGAGCCTTTGCTGTGTTGCCAGCTTGAGGAACAGGAAGATGAAGATTCTTTCTTGAATGCTGCTGTCAACAAGCACAGGACAGAGCCAGGACCAAACTTCTCTATCTGCTGACAGTCAGATCCCCACCCAGGTGCTCCAGCCCTTCTGTTCTCTTTCAGAGCACTTGCTGCTCCAAGGGGGGATGTCAGTTTTTAGCTTATTCATCGCTCCTGTTTGATGTCTCTAGAAGAAAGTAGCTAATAAGGGGTTCAGAAGTGCTGCTGAGTCACAGCAGAGCTTCAGTCCACTTCAACAACTGGCTCAGCCGGGCCTGTTTCAAACGCCTGCAACGCTGATGAGGGATGAGATTTGGCAAGTACTGAACAAGCTAAAGCTTCCCCAAGATACAGTTTAAATGTATCTCTCAGGGCATTTTAACCCCTACATGAGCAGTACCCTCTGAGTGAGAGTCAACCTGCTGTAGATCTCTCTTGTAGAATTGAAGCAAAGGCAGATTCACTTGGAATGAGACAAGAGGTTATGGTCTAGAAGAGGACTTGGTACTGGACAAGATTGTTCCTACTAGATTGCCCCATCCCTGGAGGGGTTCAAGGCCAGGTTGGATGGGGCTTGGAGCCCCTGATCCAGTGGAAGGTATCCCTGCTCATGGCAGGGGGGTTGGAACTGGATGATCTTTAAGGTCCCTTCCAACTCAAACCATTCCATGATTCTACTTCAGCAAGTTCCCATCTGATCAGCCTACCAGGTGGTGAAGGAAGAGCGTGGAAGGAATAAGGAAGGGATTTACAATAGGAGAGGAACTTAAAATAAAGGAAAATATTGCAAGTAGATCTTGTATCCAGGAGCAGTTTTTAACGTTTTTGTCAACTACTGAAATAATTTCTGCCAAGGGTTTTGATCTGATACTTTTAAGGTGATGTTCTTCTCCAGCTCATAAATACAGATATTTAGAATTCAGTCTTTTCTAGGAACTTGGTCTCAGCACTGTGTTATGGAATCGTGGAGTTGTTTGGGTTGAAAGGGACCTTGAAGACCATCCAATCCCACCCCTGCTATGGGCAGGGACACCTCCCCCTGGATCAGGGGCTCCAAGCCCCATCCAACCTGGTCTTGAACCCCTCCAGGGATGGGGCAGCCACCACTGCTCTGGGCAACCTGGGTCAGATTACAGACACAGAGGAAATTGTGCTTTTTACAAATTGGGAACTTTGAAGAAAGGCTTTAAAAAAAACCTTCTCCATTTTGCAGGACTGGTAACGTTTCAGTCAAAACCCCAAATCTCTGCGAGTAGCTGCTGAGCTGAACGCTACATTGGTTTATCTTGAACTGGGAATAAAGTGGGATTACTGCCATGAGTGAATGGGATTGCTAATGGGAATGTTGTTTGACAGGAGGTTTCTGCCAGGGCAGTGAGTGTATTATGAAGTTAGTCCTGTAGACAGGACAGTATTGAAAATAGCTACTGAGCATTGATTGAATCAACGCTGAAAAACTATCACCTTGAAGAGAACTCACCTTGAAAGCTTTGAGGCTTTTGCAGGTGTGTGCCAGCAGCTGTGAAGAACGCAGGGACCCGTGCTGTAAGAGGTTTTGCTCGTGAAATACCCACCTTGTGAACTGTTCATGAGGGGAAGGAATATGGAGCTGTGGTCTTGCCACCTGAATTCCCTTCCTCTCCCTCAGCAGGTTATCAGCATGAAAACAGGAAAGGAATGGGCCACTATTAATAAAACATGAAGCCGTCGTGTTCAGGCTGCAGTGCTCTGTCGTTCAGGTGTAGAAGACACCGAGAAGGAAACAGAGGAGTCAAATCCACAAGTTCATTTACTCTTTCGAACTGCACAGCAAACTTTGAGTCAGACTTGGAACTAAACCTTCTCTTTTCTCCCCCGGAAGATATTGAAAAGCTTTTAAACCCTCATACAGAAATCCCAAAGGATTGTTACTGAACTGTGAGGAGTCACATCGTTTCAGAACATAAAAGATTTCACCAATAATTAGATATTGCCAGGACTGGCTTTTACTCAGAAATGTCTTTCGCTGTGATGTAAATCTTTAGATCTTGTTTTCATGCGTTTACTTTCGAAGCTGTTTACACAGCGCAGATTTCTCTCTCTCTCTCTCTCTCTCTCTCTCTCTGGTAGACGCCCTTTTTCTGTCAGCTGCTTAAGTTTGTGAGTTTAGGAGTGTCCCAAGATACCGACCTTGCTATCTTTTGGGGGTTCATTTTGCTAGAGGATGCACCTGTCTCAGAGAAATGTTGTTTTCCAGCAAAGAACAAAGGATTAGCCTCAAACAACAGGGGTCTAGACGAAGCAGACAGAAAGAGCCACCAGCACCACCACCTTTTCTGTCATGAAAGCCGATGGTCACGGCGCTCGACAGCCCCAAGGATGAGAACTGGCAAACCTGTTATGGAAAAAGCCATGGGAACAAAAGTAGAAGACCCGGTTCAGCCAGACAGAGAGGCCTTCTGCAGCTGTAATAAAGGCTTGTTTTTCTCTATGGGGGAGTTTAATTGCAAAATACTTAGCATAGGTGAATCATAAGGAGCCTAACCATAGGAAGAGGTTAACCACAGGTACAGGAAAGATTCATGTGAGGCTACAATAAACAAGTTCTTGGTGGGAAGAAACCAGCAGGCTCTCCTCAGCTGTAGACAGGCCCACTCTTGAAACTCAAAGGGCGAGTGGAGAGTCCAAAGCAGGAATCCTCCTCCTGACCTTCGATAGTTCTTCTAGGAAATAGCCAGGTGCGAGGTGAGGTGGAAAGATAAGATGTTTATTGATAGTTGGAGGCTTTGTCAGGCTGCTGTGGGTGGAAGCACCAGTTCATCTCCCGTGGGAGACAGTAAAATCTATGATGGTTCTAAGTGTAACCTGGGTGTTAGTCGGACGACTGTATTTTTGAACAAACTGATATATTCTGACCCTTAAATAACGTGGAAGCACTATCAGAAGCAAGAGGCTTCGGTCTCTTAGAGATTTTTAGACCATGTCCAAATGCCCTTAATTATTTCTGTTTGGTCTCCTTTGAAACAACCTGTTTGCCAGATGTTCCTCTTGCTTAATTCCTGAAACGCAGAAGTCAAACCTCAAACTGGGTGAGAAACCTGGATGGGGAGACAGTCCACGTTCGGCAAAGTTTCAAATTCACTATTATAGCTCAGCTCAATTAACCATAATTTTCTTGGCTGCCATCAACAAGTTTGATGATAGGAAATGGGATTTGGCTCCTGACAATACAAAGGGGCAGTTTGGTAAATGTACATTTTCAGCCAAAATCATTAGTCAGCCAGCAGTAGAATTATGTTTTCATTGACGTTTACGTTAACATTTGGTTTACTTGGTTTTGCTGTCTGGCTCCATCCATAACGAGCACGGCCAAACTCTAATTCTCAACTGCGTGAAGTTATTTAGTCTCATGAGAGATATGCCAGACAATTCATTGGATGATATTCAAAGTATTAGTGAGGTTAATTCTAATTGCACAGAAGGATCCCTATTAACATTTTTATTTCAATTTTTTTGTTGTTTGTTGCTTGGGTTTTAGGTCGTTTGTGTTGTTTCTCTATGTGATTGCAGAAGGTCTAAATATAAAATATTAATGTTGCTGTACAATCAGTTTGTATGCTGAAGAATTCATTTTTCTTTGGTAGCATCAGAATATTTTTGGAAACCTTCTGAGCTCTCAGAATGACGGTCTGACAAAAAAAAAAGGTTGAAGCCATTCTTTTCCCTTGGAAAGATTTGTCTGAAAATCCCTATTTCCAGGGTTCCCATCCCATATCGGAAACAGTGCGTCCAGCAGGTCCAGGGAGGTGATTCTCCTGTGCTCGGCACTGGTGAGACCACTCCTCGAATCCTGGGTTCAGTTCTGGGCCCCTCACCACAAGGTTGTTGAGGTTCTGGAGTGAGTCCAGAGAAGAGAATGGAGCTGGGGAAGGGGCTGGAGAACAAGAGGAGCAGCTGAGAGAGCTGTGGGTGTTTAGCCTGGAGAAAAGGAGGCTGAGGGGAGAGCTCATCGCTCTCTACAACTACCTGAGAGGAGGTTGTAGAGAGGAGGGAGCTGGGCTCTTCTCCCAAGTGACAGGGGACAGGACGAGAGGGAATGGCCTCAAGCTCNGGAGTCCCCATCCCTGGAGGGATTTAAAATACAGGTAGACAATGTGGTCAGGGATGTGGTTTAGTGATTGATGGGAATGGTTGGGCTTAATGATCCGGTGGGTCTTTTCCAACCTGGTGATTCTGTGATCCAGCTCTAGTCAGTCCTTAGACCATTGGCCATGGTGGCACTTGAAGTTGCCTGAGATGCTCCTGTGCTGGGGCCTGTGTGTGCCAGGGGCTGCACAGCCCAGAGGTGGAGGCGTTGGGTGGGGGATCCACAGGAAAGAGACATCTCCTTGGAAAGGGTTTGAGTAAAGCCACAGGGCCAGGGCTGAACTTCTGAGAAAGGTGATAAAGGGGCCTGCTCTCCCTCTTGATCTTCACGTGGCAGCTGTGTCACCACTGACTCTTGCTTGACTNAAGACAAGGCGCTCAGGGATGTGGTTTAGGGGCAGATGGGAATGGTTGGGCTCAATGATCCGGTGGGTCTTTTCCAACCTGGTGATTCTGTGATCCAGCTCTAGCCAGTCCTTAGACCATTGGCCATGGTGGCACTTGAAGTTGGCTGAGATGCTCCTGTGCCCAGAGGTGGAGGTGTTGGGTGGGGGATCCTCAGTAAAGAGAGATCTCCTTGGAAAGGGTTTGAGTAAAGCCACAGGGCCAGGGCTGAACTTCTGAGAAAGGTGATAAAGGGGCCTGCTCTCCCTCTTGATCTTCACGTGGCAGCTGTGTCACCACTGACTCTTGCTTGACTTGTGCCTGAGCAGAGTCCTGCACTGTGGGGAGAAATAGATGAAAAGGGAAATGTTGGGGGCTGAGAAGTGCTGCTCTGGAAAACCCCTTTTGAGTAAATCCTTCCTATCCAAGAGCCACCTTCTGTTTGCAGTTTGAGGTCGTTTGGAATTGGAAAATTCTGTGAACGTGAAGAGCAACGCGGCTGAAACCCTGTTGTTCGGGATCAGCTGAGTGGAAGTGTCAGTGAACGTGATCAATTGAGTGGACGTCTAACAGGACGTGTCCATGGAGGGGGTGTCTTATTGTGATTGAGGGCACTGAGCGTGATTTATTGAGAGCAATTGAGTATTCAGGACTGGAGCAGGAGTCACTGAACTCAGAGTGAAACACAACAGCACCTGGAGCCTCCTGCAAATATATTTTTTCCTGGAAAAGGATAGTTAGAAATAGCTTTTATTGTTTTCTGAGCAACACGACTCTGTTCTTTTTGAAATGTCACTGTGTTAAATTGATGGGAATGGTTGGACTCGATGAGCCCGTAGGCCTCTTCCAACCTGGTGACTCTCTGATTCTGTGATTCTTTATGATAAATATCCAAACGGTTCCTGCTGAAAACGATGCCTCTGCTAAATTACCAGTGCTCGCTCGTTTTCCAGGCGGAGGCAGGAGGTACCTAGGGCCATTTGGAAACCACTAGCTGGTGACTAACGAACGGGGAAGGCTGGGAAAGACCACTCCATCCTGCCAAAGGGTCTGAGCCAACCCCTTTCGCTGCAATCACTCACTGCAACTTTCCTGCTTCCTTATATTTCCTGTGACTAAGCTTGTAGCTTCTCCCTGTAGGAGGCTGCTTTGTGCCAGTCATTTTTATAGTGTGTTTTTTTGAGTGTTTTTTTTTTTTTTGTGTGTGTGTCTAGCCTAAACTTTTCCTTCCCTCGCTCCAGGTCAGTGCTTCTCAGGCAGGTGCCTCCTGCCCCTCCCTCTCTCCTCGTCCTGCTGCTCATTCACATTTACTGCAAGATAATTAGAGACTGGTCCTGTCCCCTGAGTCTGTGTTTCTCCAGACTCTGGCTTAACTCCTACCCTCCTGCAGCAAACCCCACTCAGATCCTCAGGTTTGGTCCTTTTGGGGCTGCCCTTGCTGTTGGATCTTCTCAGCACAAAGTTCTTTGATATTATAATGTTTTAAAGGCAGGAGACCCTTGTTAAGCAAAACCAGAACCGGCCCTCCCTCCCTTCCATCCTCCCTCTGGGGGTTGCAGGTTATTAACTGAGCTTTGCTCAGCTGAGCCCCATGGAACCGACAGGTCTCTGCCCGCATTCCTGTCTCGCAGCTTCAAGATCCTCATATTATTTAAAAAAGCAGGAGCGAGGCAGCTTGCGTGGTCCTGGCCGATCCTCGTCCTGGCATGGCTGCTGATCTTTTGAAGTTAAGAGGCCCTCAAAGTGCTGCTTTCCATCTCTGGTCCCCAAGAGGAACAGGGTTGGGAAGTAGATCCTTGGTGGGATCAGTTCGCTGGCTCCATAAAGCCAGTTCCAAGGAGCAGACACCCCACTGACACCCACCCCGGGGTCCTTGTTGTGAACCTAGACCCCTGCCTTCTCACCTACCAGCTTCTACCCTCTAGAGACTTCAGCATTGCCTGCTTCCTCCAAGTTCATTATGCAGCATTTTATCAACTACTTTATTGGAACAGAAGTGAGTTCTATTATCTGCAAAATCAGAGTCTCGAGTGCAGAAGACTTTTGGACTCGCTTGGCACAACTTGCTTTTAATAAACCCTTGTTACACAGTCGTTAGACTTTATTCCCAGGTGTTTTGCACTGTTTGTTCCTCTGTGCTTCGTGGAGCTGATATCAGGCTGAATAGTTTGCGGTTTCTTCCCCCTTTCCCGGTCGTTCCGACAAGCAGCAAAGTTGCTTCGTGTTCTCGCTGCAAATTCTCCAAAAACTCCTTCTGAACGGTTCCCAGTGCTGGGAATCCTGGCAGAGGCTGATCCCCTCTCCTCTGCTCTTCCTTTTGGTGCACGGTCTGCTCTTTAATTCATGTTGACAGCTGATCTCTGATGCTTTGCAGCCTGGCAATGGGGACGAGCAACAGTAGAGGAGCGAGGTTAAGGTTGATGCTTTAGAACCAGGTCTTGTTGGATTGGGATCTTTCCATTTGAAGGCATCTGGCACATTAAGAGCCCTCCCCTGAGTTTTTCATCCTCTTTCAAGCTAATAAACTTCTTTTCTAGTTGGCTCAGCTAGTAGTCTGTGGTGGGTCTCTTGCGCTGTGTGCCCTGAGAGCTGGACTGAGCATCCTCAAACTCATCTCATGGACGCGCTGTAGGGAAGCGGCCAACCCGCAATGGGGTTGGGTGGATCTGGCAGCAGCGTCTGAATGACTGAAAGCTTCGTGTCACGTATGTGACATGCCATGCGCCCTGCTCTGCTGGAATTCCGGCTCTGCAAAGCACCTAGCATTTGTCTCCAGTCAAACAGGCTATGTGGAAGGGCTTGGGACCACGTTTCGTGTCCCGCACAGTGTAGATTGCCTGCAGTCCAAGTCTTCTGCAGCAGAACCAAGGGAGGCAAACCAGGAGACTGCATCTCCCTGAACAACAGCACCACTTACAGCCTGGTCTCAGCTGCCAGCCTGGGGTCAGAGCCACAGAGCAGCAGTCTCAGTGCCAGGGAGGAGGCTGAGATCTGCTTTTCTGGTGCATTGGGATTAGTCTTCCACGGCTGAGCGTGTCTTGATCCTACTCTGTGGCATCCATGGCCTGTCCCCATCTGTGCTGATGATGGTCTGTGATGAGTGGCTTTTCCTTCCTAACTGGGGTGGGTTCAGCTTCACAGGCTGCCTGTGCCCTGGACCTTACCTGAAGAGTAGAGCAAAGATTTGAGCTGCTGCTTAAAAATATCTCCTTCTACCTGCTGCAGCAAAGAAGGCACCTAACCAACAGGAGAAACCACCACGGCTCGTATCTTGGTTTGCTGTAGCCTAGGACAGTGCCCTGCCAATCACTTGGGCATAATTGCTGGCGAGATAGCTGGATCCGAGGGTCAAACTTCAGCGTCTTCCAGACAATCTGGTAGCAGAAACTCTCTGAAGAATCCCACAGACTCACACCCATTTTCCAAGGCCAGCGTTTCTCCCAGCATATACACAACCCTGCCCAGGAGGCTAGCAGGGTTAGTTTATCTGGAGTTTGGATCTGGACATGAGGAGGCAGGTGCTGGAGCAAACAGGCAGGCACATGAGCAGTCAAAGGCAAGAGCAAGCGTTTCAGGTCTGCACACTCAGCACGTTGCATCCCATCCAAGCGGAGCTGGGGATGTGGAAGGGGCGAGACGGGGAACAAGCAGGGATGTGGTGCAGGGCTCCTGCCAGACTGAGCACCGGGAGTAAGGCAACAGGGAAAGGAGCTGGTGGGGGTGAGACTCAAGGATCAAGAGGAAAAGTATAGTGGAAAACAATAATTTTGGGCAGCAGTTCCTGAGGGCTGTGATGAGAGACCCTCTGGCTTCTCAACAGGCCTTATGAGGAGTGGCTGAGAGAGCGGGGGGTGTGTAGCCTGGAGAAGAGGAGGCTGAGGGGAGACCTCATTGCTCTCTGCAACTACCTGAAAGGAGGTTGTGGAGAGGAGGGAGCTGGGCTCTTCTCCCACGTGACAAGGGACAGGACAAGGGGCATCAAGCTCCGCCAGGGGAGGTTCAGAGTGGATATCAGGAAAATACAGGATATCAGGTGACACAGGAGACTCAGGAGAGAAAACACCAAACCTGAGTGCTCGGTGTCACTGGGGTGTGGGGAGGCAGCAGGGACAGTGGCCAGGGGGACAGCACCTGCACTCACCTGGCTGTCTGTGGGGAGCCTGGAGAACTCCATCACCCCACTGGGGCTTTGCATGCATGCAATTAGCACTTTGGGACATAGTTTAGTGGCACGGAGGGGTTGGGCTGACGGTTGGATGAGCTTAGAGGTCTTTTCCAACCTTAACAATTCTAGGAGTGTTAATCCTCCAGCTGGAGTTTGAGCAAAGGAAAAAAGTTGGTGCAATTAAAATAGAGGGTTTAAGGGCTGCCCTGTGCTGGGAAGGGGCTCAGGCTGGGTAATTGTCAGGTGAGCGGCAGCGGGGACGGTGCCTGTGCTGGGAATCCCTGCAACACAAATCTCTTAATAGTCTTTCAGTCTCTGCAAGGCCTTAAAATCAATCAGAGGATTAACTAAGCAAAGCTGGTTTTATGATACGTGAGCCAGCTTTGTGGAATTGGATCTAACTTGGCTTCAGCCCTCCCCTGTGCCTGGGCTCGCTGACGTGCTGCTGGGGAACATCGTGGAGGAGTAGGACAACCTGGGGAGGACCAGGACAGGTCAAGGACAAGTGGGGTGGCCAGAGGAGGGGGGGGACCCCACCACAGGGTGACCTGCTTGGGAGGGATGTCAAAACACAGCCGTGTGGCACAGCTCAGGCAAGCTGATCCCCTCCCTCACACCAACCACTTCTCTTAATTCAGCTTTTCTCCTCGCAGGAGCTCTCTGGAGCCACTGACTCCGTCTCTTCATGCGGGTTCTGTGACACCTCCCAAGGGACAGGTACGTGTTGTGCTTTCCCTTTGCTTGTATGCTGGTGGCTGCCGGGCGTGGGTTTTCAGGGCTGAGGTGAAGCCTGAGCACAGACAGACCCTTCTCCTGCCCTGTACCCTGCTAAGCCTCCTCCTCAGAAGGTCCATTCTGAGATGTCACCATGAGGGACGTGAGGAGGCTCCCTTAAACCCACCTTGTGGCAGATCAATCCTTTAATTCATTTGACGACACCATGAGCCACCCACCCACCTGCCACCAGGCAGCATCTTTGTTTCAAACCAGGTGTAGGAGTGTTTGTTTAGCTTCTCCCAAAGCCTTTTGCCTTCTCTCAGGCTGAAAGTTCCTCCTAGTGACAACGTGTGCATGAGAGCTCTGGCAGCCCTGTCACAGGAGCCTGAATCCCCCCAAACACGCTGTGGCGGGTCGGGGTGTTTCTGCTGTACCTGCCAAGCAGCCATAGAGCCAAAATGATGTGAGGAACAATGAAATACTCCCTCCAGAACCAAGCAGTCTCCTCTTTCTGGCAAAATTCTCCTTTGATCCTTTTTTTCAGACGTGTTTCTGCAGTCTGTGGCCAGGCTGGTTTGGTCGCGGTGACACGTAACACAAAGTGATCCCTGGCTGCCGAATCTTTCTGCTCTCCCGTATCCACACTGACTCGCGAGCCTCACAGCTTCGGGCCTGTCAGCCACCGGGAGTTCATCTATGCAAATGGGCTACGAGGAAAATGAGGTCTATAAATAATAGACACCTTGGGCCCGCACGTCGGTACAAGGCAATCCATTGTCGTGCTTGAAATGGATCTGGTTATATTTCATGCTTCTGTGGGAAAGTTACCAGGAGAGCGAAGGACCCGGGATGAAATCCAACCTTTACTTGCCTTCTGACCTAAAAAAAAGAGTGGAGGGGAGATGTTTTTTGGTTGAAGCTGGTCTGCCAAGAAGCCAATCATTGGATTTCATAGAATCATAGAATTACTAGGTTGTAGGGGCTGGAGAACAGGCCTTATGAGGAGCGGCTGAGAGAGCTGGAGGAGTTTAGCCTGGAGAAGAGGAGGCTGAGGGGAGACCTCATTGCTCTCTGCAACTACCTGAAAGGAGGTCGTGGAGAGGAGGGAGCTGGGCTCTTCTCCCAAGGGACAGGGGACAGGACAAGGGGCATCAAACTCCACCAGAGGAGGTTCAGATTGGATATCAGGAAAACACTTTTCACGTAAAGGGTCATTGGGCACAGGAACAGGCTGCCCAGGAGGTGGTTGAGTCCTCATCCCTGGAAGGATTTAAAAGACAGGTAGACAAGATGCTCAGGGACATGGTTTAGTGTTTGATAGGAATGATTGGACTGGCTGATCCAAGAGGTCTTTTCCAACTTGGTGATTCTATGATTCTATGAAACGGACCCACTGGATCATCAAGTCCAACCATTCCTATCTAAACCACTCTGTGCTGAAAGAGACTCTTCTCCTTTTTCTGCCTCCTTTGCCTCTGTTTGTTCCAGAAGAAATGTGAAGGAGCTTATTTACACCGTTTGCTGCAGTTTTGTTGTTCACAAACCCCAAACCATTGTTAAGATGCACTGCGCTTAGATCTTTCTTAGCTGAATGTACTCAGTCTGGGCTCTCGGGAGGCCCTTCTCTCCCAACTGCTGCTTTGGGTGGCCCAGTATTCCTGAGAACGCAGGTGATATCTGATAGAAATCAGGTGAAATTATTTAACTCTTTCTATCAGAGCATTTATATGCCTGGAAGGTATTCAGGAAGGTGCAAGAAGGCTGATGGAGGGTATAGAACAGCATCCACGGGAGGCACATCTCCAAGGGCTCCATGGGCTGTGATTCCTCAGCCTGGGAAGTGGCGACTGTGGGACAGAGCGGTAGAGGTTTCTGAAATTGTGAGTAGCATGAAGAAGTCACCTGGAGGTGATTTGCTCCCTGTCCCTGGTTCTTCAAACAAAAGAAGGTGGCTTTTTTTTGCACAGCGTGTCATTAATCTGCAGAAACCTTCGCTGCGGAGCCTTGTGGAGGCTGGAGGTTTGCATCAATTTTAAAAACTAAACCGGACAAAGTCACGGAAGGGGAAAAAAAAGAAAAAAAAAAAAAAGCCAACAAAACAACCTAACAGCTATTGAATAACAAACCTCACTTCTGTCATGGGAGATCTTTGCAAGCAGTCAGACTCTGGAGTGTTCTGGAGAGGCATCGCTGCGAGCTTCGTGCTGTTTTGACAGTCTCCTCCACGCCTCCGTTGCTGGACACGGTGTCTCTGCTCTGACCTCCTATAGGCACTGGATGTTCTGTTCCTCTGCCTCTCCTCCCCCCCCATTTCTACTTTCATCACCTTCTTCTCAAACTCGCAGATTTAGTGTTACAATTAAGTTCTGCGCTGAATATATTTTTTTTGTCTTTGAGAAGCGTCCAAACAATCCTTTGTGAAAGAGCCTTCTGGCCGCCCGTGCAGCGTTCTGAAAAGGACGAGCCTTTAGATAGGCTGGCAAGTCGTATAAATAGTAAATACACGGCTCTGAGAATTGAAGTTTCCCTGGGAAGCCTGAATCTCTAGTTCTGTAGCGGCTTGGTTATCAAACGGATGATTTACATCTTGTTAGGTATTTCCATCTGTTGATAGGGAGTCAAGAGGGAATGGCCTCAAGCTCTGCCAGGGGAAGTTTAGGCTGAACATTAAGAAAAAGTTTTCACAGAAAGGGTCATTGGGCACTGGCAGAGGCTGCCCAGGGAGGGGGTTGAGTCCCCTTCCCTGGAGGGGTTTAAGGGACGGGTGGATGAGGTGCTGAGGGACATGGGTTAGTGATTGATGGGAATGGTTGGACTCCATGATCTGGTGGGTCTCTTCCAACCTGGTGATTCTATGATTCTATGATAGGAAAATGCTCTGTTGTGTAATATTCCTTTTACTCCTGATGCAGTTCTCACCATTGCCAGAAGCGTTTTTTGGTCCCCCAGACCAACCTGCTTGGAGAAGCAGCTTGGAGTCTGCGGCACTTTGGGTGCTGGTGGGTGAGCAGGGGAGGCCAGTGGCGATGGCTTTGTCAGAGCCCGTGGGCAGCTGTCAGCAGGCACCCGACTGTGAGCCCTCCAGAGAGCTCCTGCCGACGGCTCTGCCTGCTCCCTGCCAGCGCAGCTCCGGAGCGCCCACCTCGGGGCTCCGTGCCCACTGGGCTTCGTGCCACCTGCTGCTGAGAAGGGATTTTACTCCTCTGCTCTTCTCTTGTGAGACCTCATCTGAAGGATTGTGTCCAGTTCTGGAATCCTCAATGTAAGAAGGAGATGGAGCTGTTGGAACGGGTCCAGAGGAGGCTACAAGGGTGATCAGAGGGCTGGAGAACCTCATGTACAAGGACAGGCTGAGAGAGTTGGGATTGTTCAGCATGGAGAGAAGAAGGCTTCAGGGAGACCTTATAGCGACCTTTCAGCACCTGAAGGGGCTACAGGAAAGCTGAGGAGGGATTGTTCACAATGGTTTGTAGTGATGGGATAAGGGGCAATGGGGATAAACTGGAGAGGGGCAGATTTAGACTGGACATAAGGAGGAATTTCTTCACTAGGAGAGTGGTGAGGCACTGGAACAGGTTTCCCAGAGCAGTGGTGGCTGCCCCATCCCTGGAGGGGTTCAAGACCAGGTTGGATGGGGCTTGGAGCCCCTGATCCAGTGGGAGGTGTCCCTGCCCATAGCAGGGGTGGAACTGGATGATCTTTAAGGTCTCTTCCAAACTATTCTATGATTAATATATTACCCTGACACGTGAAACAAAGAAACTGTATTCAAAAAGCAAGAAAAACAGGGAATACTTTAACCAGCAAAACGAGGGGAGGGTGTTGAGATGGGTGACGAGAGGAGGGAAACGCTGGGCTCAGTGCCCGATTCCTAATCCCTAAACTGACTGACTATAGTATTGTGAGAGCCAGGAGGAATAAACCTAATACTAGAGCTTCTTGCTATTAAGAAAGTATGTATTAATACAGTACTGCTAAGGTAATTAACCAAATCAGACTTAGTCCAGTGCTGAAAAGGATTTCTCCCCCCAGGGATAAGCAGATGTCTCAATCTAATTACACAAGTTATTTAATCAGAACCAGAGGTAGGGTATCTAATGAAAATACCATTTAACGTGGGGGGGGAGAGGTTGTAGCTCAGAAGCCGAGCAAGCAGAGGTGAGGCTGAAGATTCAACACTGACACGGCTTCTAATGCTCTTCTCTGTTCTTTCTCTACATGACTTTAAGTAAGATCTTAAGTAAGATCTTGTCACCTTCCCTGGAGGGGTTTAAGGGACGGGTGGACGAGGTGCTGAGGGAGATGGTTTAGTGATTGATAGGAATGGTTGGACTCAATGATCCAGTGGGTCTCTTCCAACCTGGTTGTTCTATGATTCTATGATTCTATCTCAGGATGAGAACTGGAAAAAAAAAAATTTGCTTGTGGAAAGTAAACACGCTAGGAAAAGTTTGTTTCACTGCCTGGTGTGGAAAGAAAATTCTCCTATAAATGTCATCAGTGCTTCATTCGCCCAGTGCTGAGGCAGGAATAGGCAGCTCTGGTTCATCTGAGGCAGCGATAGCTCTGTGTGACCACTCTGTCTGCCTTGCTTCACCCAGGAAAAAGTGGGAACAGACCAGTGGGAACCTTGCCAGTCGTTCTGCGTGGGTGCAGCTGGCAGTGGGTGCTCAGGGAGGAACCGAGGGGAAGGTCCCACGCTGCAGGCTGGCAGGAAAGGTGCTCGCTGTGTTATCAGGGAGGGCAGAGCCCCTGAACCCCTCATCCTTGGGATATATCGGTGTCTGAAAAGCAAGTGGGACACGTGCATTCTGTCCCCATCCCTGGAGGGGTTCAAGGCCAGGTTGGATGGGGCTTGGAGCCCTTGATCCAGTGGGAGGCGTCCCTGCCCATGGCAGGGGTGGAACTGGATGGGCTTTGAGGTCCCTTCTGACCCAAACTATAATTCTTTGAAAGAGAAAAGAAGACTGTATGTCTTACTTAATGTGTTTAACGTATTTTTCTTCACTTCCAAGCTTTGTCATCTCTTCTGACTTACTTAATCATTCTCTTATTGACAACTCTTCTCTATTTTTATAGCCACACATCGTTGCTCCAGGACTCCAGAGACAGACCGGATCCTGAGGGCCTGTTGACTGCAGTGGGAGTTTGTTGGCCTATGGTGCAGCTAAACAAAATACAAGAAATTCAAGCTGTGGCAGAGCTCAGAGCTCAGGTGAGACAGTCCTGTAACCAGTCTGAGAAGTCCTGGGCCCTCGCCCATCAGCTCCTCGCAACACGTAAGGAACAAAGGGAAATTTGACTTTGAACTGTGCTGTCCTACATCTAGAAAACCAGTCGTGTTTTTGTACGCCTTGTACCTATTCCACTCCAAATACCTAAAATCTGTCTGAGAATAAAAAAGCAGCTGCTTTTGTGTTGTAGAGGACGTGGCTTTGTGGCATCAGAACCCATGCAAAGATCTGTCTGTAGTGTTGCACCAGACGACGGTGTTTAACTTGTTCTTTAACACAGGAGGATCCGCTCCTGCCTCGTCAACTGTGCAACCTGCCTCCAGTCCTCTGACTTCTTTGAAAGACAAATAGTTTATAAAAAGGAGATGGAGGGACAGTTCTAGTCGAAGATTTGTCCTTAGTCACAGGTTAAGTTTTCTCTTCTAGAAGCAAAACTGCAAGTGTTGGGAATGATTTGAAGACTGTTCTTTCAAAGGTGATGATCACTTTGTGAAAACCCAGTTAACTGAAGGCTGTTCGGTTTGGAAGGTGAAAGGCTCAGGGGTTTAGGGAGCAGAAGGAGGCATGTTTAGGGTATGGGATCAAGGGTTTGATGGTAACCGCAGTGCTCAGCCACTGGGAGGGTGGCCACTCGGTCCATTGCCACTGGGACCAGCAGGAATTCTCTGTGGACAATGCACCTGAGGCAGGTGCTGGTGGGGGAGAGGGACAGCGTGGGGACAGCCCTCCTGGCGGTGGCACCCAGGGTGGCCGTGCTCCAGGCTGAAAGCAAACACGGAATTAATGCCTCCTCCCCTCCAAGTCTGTGGAGAGCTTTTTACTGGCGTCAGTGGCAAACAGGATCAGAGTGGAGTCTCAAGGCTCTTCCCCTGGAGCTTAGAGGAGTTTAATGGAATAAAGTCTAAGTTGTAATTAATTGGCTTCTTGCTTCTCCTGCAGGAAAGAGTTAATGAAGGCAAAGCTTGTCTGGCCAAGGGGCTGGTATGGCTCCAGTAGAGCTATGACTCACAGATTGAACATCCTGCCAAAGCACCGAGCAGGCTCCTCTTCCTCAGCTCCTCCTGTCCCAAGAGTAATAGAGCGAATCGGTCCAGGCATCCTGGCTGGAAAGGTTTGTCCCTTACAGAACCTGCTCTTCCCACTCACTTCAGTGAGAGTTGTTTGCACAAGCCGTCATTGTCCCCCAGACAAGACCTTACACATCTATCTTGTTGTTGTTTCCGTGGTGTGGACCCCCTGGTATCTCATAAGGGTTCTTGCAGGACTGAAGGTTAACAGAATAATTTAAATGATTAAGGAAATGGCCAGGAGGACAGAAACAAATAGACCACTGGGAAGCAACACACAAGAAGTTACTGGGCGAGTGGGTCAAAGATGAGTCTTGGAACTGACCAAGTTTGATGTTTGAGCTTGGCTCAAAACGAGGAGTGGAGAAACGAAATGTGTTGGTAGCATCATCCTTACAAACCAGCCATGCTTAGTGACTCGCTGTCCCAGGCTTGATTCTCTACCCTAATTGCTCACAACATCCCTCTCTCTGGAGAGATGAGCCCAGCAATGAGCAACCAGCAGCATGGTGAGTACTGCCCAGCCCCTGTTGCTGATGTGAGAAAAGCACGGGCAGAAGCAGAGAGGGGTAGTCTGAAGGCTGGTGCCTAATTGGTGCTCTCCAGAAGCACACGATCACCTCAGAAATTAATTTCATTTAAAAATGGACGTTTTCTTTCCTTCTGAACTCTTGTCCTCTACCTCAGGGTCAATGATAAGACACAAAAAGGGCAAAACTGGAGAGGCAGAAGACAGGGAGGACTCTTGTTCTTGACAATGAGCTGAATTATACCACTTTGCATCCAGACCAGCAAAGCAAAAATACATGGATTAACCCTGGTGTGACAGATTAAAATCTGAGGTGGAGAGTTTAAACACGGCATGATTTGTAATAGCAGCAAAATTACAGGCATTCATCGCTTCATCTCCCAACCCTCGCACCTCAGCCCTGCCACAAACAACATTTCTGCCTCCCGGTTCTTTTGCATCTGTGTTTTTTGTTCTACACATCCCATTTTGAGGCACCGACCTGGGAAAACGTGGCCTGTCAGTATTGAAAGAGCAGCTCTGGTGCGTCGTTAGAGTGATCAGCATGGCATGGGGAGAAGAAAGCTACGTCCCACCCCAGATCCGTTTGGAAAATGGAAAAAATGAACCATTCTCTCTTCAGTCCCCATCCTCGGCGGTTGGACTTTGCGGGTCGCTCCGCTGACTGTGATCCCTGTTGGATGACTTTGAGGCACAAGCGAAGGAGAGTTTTGGAGTTCAACCAGCTCCAGGCGTGGTGCTTCCTGAAATCCCATTAGTCACCGCACTCTAGCGAAATAGCGGCTGCTTCTCTTCCATGTTCCAGTTGATATTAGATTGACAAGATCAAGCGACGGCGTGACTGTAGACACCTTTATCTGCTGTATGCATAATCTTTCTTGCTGAACCCCCGCCAAACTCATCCCCAGGCCTTATCTTTTTCTAAACTGAGTATTTATTCATGGGGTTGTTTTATGTAAACTGCAAAGAGTCTCATTAAATGGAAACTTTAACTCTAGAGCTTTGTTATTAGGGTGGAACAGAGCTCGGAATGCACGGAGCGAAATTATCAAGCTTTTGTGTCATTTGGGGAAGAAATTTCAAGGCTGGGTTGGATGCTTGGAGCAACCTGCTCTTCTGAGAAGAGAAGGCTCCCAGGGCATCTTATAGTGACCTTCCAGCACCTGAAGGGGCTACAAGAAGCTGGGGAGGGACTGTTCACAAAGGTTTTTAGTGATAGAATGAGGGGCAATGGGGATAAACTGGAGAGGGGCAGATTTAGACTGGACATAAGGAAGAATTTCTTCACTATAAGGGTGGTGAGGTCCTGGAAATGGTTTCCCAGAGCAGTGGTGGCTGCCCCATCCCTGGAGGGGTTCAAGGCCAGGTTGGATGGGGCTTGGAGCCCCTGATCCAGTGGGAGGTGTCCCTGCCCATGGCTGGGAGGGTGGAATTAGATGATCTGTAAGGTCTTTTCCAAC
>WAAB01022657.1:53569-81533 GCA_013389865.1 Piaya cayana
CCGCTGCACCACGGGCTGCGGGACCCGCTGGGAGCCGAGGAGGCCGGAGCGCACGAGCTGGCGGCCTCCCCGCCGCCGCCGCCGCCGCCGCCGCTGGGGCCCCCGGAGCCGTCGGACGAGGACGCGCCCAGCTCGGACGACCTGGAGCAGTTCGCCAAGCAGTTCAAGCAGCGGCGGATCAAGCTGGGCTTCACCCAGGCCGACGTGGGGCTGGCGCTGGGCACCCTCTACGGGAACGTCTTCTCGCAGACCACCATCTGCCGCTTCGAGGCGCTGCAGCTGAGCTTCAAGAACATGTGCAAGCTCAAGCCCCTGCTCAACAAGTGGCTGGAGGAGACGGACTCCTCGACGGGCAGCCCCACCAACCTGGACAAGATCGCCGCGCAGGGGAGGAAGCGCAAGAAGCGCACGTCCATCGAGGTGGGCGTCAAGGGCGCCCTGGAGAGCCACTTTCTCAAGTGCCCCAAGCCCTCGGCCCACGAGATCACCTCCCTGGCGGACTCCCTGCAGCTGGAGAAGGAGGTGGTGCGGGTCTGGTTCTGCAACCGGCGGCAGAAGGAGAAGCGCATGACCCCCGCGGGGGTCCCGCACCCGCCCATGGACGACGTTTACGGACAGGCGGACGCGTCCCCGCTGCACCACGCGCTCCCCGTGCAGTGACACCCCCCCCCCCCCGCCTCGACGGCCCCCGGGGGTGGCGGCGGTGGTGGCAGCGGCGGAGCGGAGCGAGCAGCAGCAGCAGCGGCGGCGGCGGGCGCGGAGCCTCCGCGCTTTTAATTTATTCCTCCAGACTCGGGTCCCTCCCCACCCCCCCGCGCTCCGCCCGCGGCCGCAGCAGCACTAGCCAAAGGTTTGCCAGCTCTAATTTATTCCCTTCCTCGCGGGACCCACGGGGCAGCGGCTCCTTCATCCCTCGGATCCGCCTGGAGGATGCTCCGGGGTCCCCTCCCCTCCATCCCCCGGTCCGGTACCGCTCGGAGGATGCTCCGGGGTCCCCTCCCCTCCATCCCCCGGGTCTGCTCGGAGGATGCTCTGGGGTCCCCCCGGGTTTGCTCGGAGGATGCTCCGGGGTCCCCTCCCCTCCATCCCCTGGTCCGGTACCGCTCGGAGGATGCTCCGGGGTCCCTTCTCCATCCCCTGGTCCGGTACCGCTCGGAGGATGCTCCGGGGTCCCCTCCCTTCCATCCCCCGGTACCGCTCGGAGGATGCTCCGGGGTGTCCCCCCTCCTCCATCCCCCGGGTCCATCTGGAGGATGCTCCGGGGTGTCCCTTCTCCATCCCCCGGTCCGGTACCTCTCAGAGGATGCTCCGGGGTCCCCCTGTCTCCATCCCCCAGTACCACTTGGAGGATGCTCTGGGGTCTCCCCAGCTCCATCCCCCGGTACCGCTCGGAGGATGCTCCGGGGTCCCCCCCTCTCCGTCCCCCGGGTCCATCTGGAGGATGCTCCGGGGTCCCCCCGTCTCCATCCCCTGGTACCGCTTGGAGGATGCTCCGGGGTCCCCCTCCCCTGCACCCCCCGGCCCGTCTCTATTTATTTTCTAACCGTGCGCGGGGCTCTCTCCCTCCCGTTTGGTGGGTTCGGTCCGGTCCCATCCCCTCCTTGGGGTTTTTCGGTTTGTTTTTTTTTTTGTTTGTATCTTAATCGCAAAAAAACCACTGTAGACTTGCGAGGGTTCCTTTCTATTTATGTTATAGTAAATATTTTATTACTTGCATAAAACCATTTACCCAGGAACCGGTCTCGTGTCGTCTTTGCGGGCCCAGACGGGAGCGGAGCCGGTACCGGGATTGCTAACGGTGGGAGCTCAGCAGGGACCGGGAACGGAGCCGGTACCGGGATTGTTGATGATGGGAGCTCAGCAGGGACCGGGGCCGGGGCTGGAGCCATCGGGGAGTGCGACCGGGACAGGGACCGGAGCCGGTACCGGGGGTTGTTAACGATGGGAGCTCAGCAGGGGCCGGGATTGGAGCCGGTACCGGGATTGTTAACGATGGGAGCTTAGCAAGGACCAGGATCGGGGCTGGAGCTGTCGGGGAATGCGACTGGGACAGGGACCGGAGCCGGTACCGGGATTTTTAACGATGAGAGCAAAGCCGGGACCGGGATTGTTAACGATGGGACCTCAGTAGGGACCAGGAGCAGAGCTGGTACCGGGATTGTTAACGATGGGAGTGAAGCCGGGACCGGGAGCAGAACCTGTACCGGGGTTGTTAACGCTGGGACTTAAGCGGAGAGTGGTAGGGGAGCTGGTACTGGGATTGTTAACGATGAGAGCTCAGCAGAAACCGAGACCGGGGCTGGAGCTGTCAGGGGATCTCAGCCGGGAGCTCAGCCAGTACCGGGATTGTGAACGCTGGGACTTAAGCAGGGACCGGGAACAGAGCCGGTACCGGGGTTGTTAACAATGGGAGCTCAACAGGGAATGGAGCTGGTACTGGGATTGTTGATGCTGGGAGCTCAGCAGGGGCTGGGACTGGAGCCGGTACCGGGATTGTTAACGCCGGGAGAGGCACCGGGGTTGCACCGTCGGGGAGCTCAGTCGGGAGTGGGACTGGGGTCGTTAACACCGGTACTGGAGTTATTAATGCAGCCAGGTCTGGTCCCGCGGCCGCCCCGTAGGTCCCGGCACCTCAGGGACTGGGAGCCGATTTTACCGATCTGAACCCAACTTTGAGCAGCGGGAGCAGAAACCCCGACACAACTTTCTTGTCGCAGAGGTAATTAATAAACGCGCTAACACAGCCGAGGAGGCTCCCTTCTTTCCACTCAAGCCACGCTCTTCAGTTTCCTGATATCCCCAGTTTTCCCTTTCCTGGTTTCATCCCCAAATATTTTGTGGTGATGCCGAGAAAGGCTGAAAATTCTCTTGTTGGGGTCTCTGTTTCTAGAAGAACCGGTTGCATCTCTGCTTTAAACCTCTTGTTTTTCCAGTGAGTATCAAGAAGAGCCGCGTGTAAGGGTTGTTGCTTGCAGGTCCTTTGGCGTTTCTCGTGTCGGGAGAACTTCTAAAACGTGTGTTTACGCGGAGATCTCACAGGGGTCAAAAATCTAGTAGGAAAGCACCAAATCCTTTCTTTTTATTTGGCAGGGACCTTGCCGATGGTCCTGACCACCTGGCACTTGCTTCTTCCCCAACTTCGCTCTCGGTACGAGTTGAATGCTGTGAAAACAGCAGGTTGGAAAGGGATTTGCTAGTGGTATCCTGCACCCTGCATGGGAATCCATATATTTATATTTACATATAAATATTTAGTGTATCCAATGCAACTTATGCTTTCTTTTCTGCCTGAAAATTCCTCGCTGCGGTTTGATTCGGTTGCATTTTTGTGCCGTTGGGAGGTGTGGGGAGCGCTTGCCTAAGCAACAATGTGGTAGATGATGTTATAAATTATCACATTCTCCACGTCTCTTAAAAAGCAGCTACTCCGCAGCGCTGAATACGGAGCTATTCGCTTCTCACTCCAAATTCTAGTGAAGTGGGGGGTACGGTTTTAAAATAAAGTCGCTTTGAGCAGTTGTTTTGTTAAATACCGTGTTTTAAACCCATCGGTGTGTAAAGAAATGGTACGAACGCTGCGGTTTAGTGGATTAATAACTTTCCTTGGCGTGCAGAGGGAAAAATAAGGAATTTCTTAAAGGTTTCAGCGCGCGTCGGTTTAGTGTTTGATGGGAACGGTTGGACTCGACGAGCCGGTGGGTCTCTTCCAACCTGGTTGTTCTGTGATTCTAGGATTCTGTGGTTCATTGTGTGTTTCGTTCGGCTTTTGTTGCAGACTTTGCCTCCTTTTCCTGTGACGTGATTGGTGTTGATACAAAAGCACCGAATCGGGCTGTCGTAGGGCTCCTCAGTTCCAAAAGTTTCACTGTGTTTGCTGAATATTTACTCGTTTCTGAGTATTTGAGCGTGCGTGTGGGAGCTGGGATGGTACAAACCAGTAAGGATGCAAAGGAGCGTGGTGATCCGAGGCTTTGACTCGATGTGTCAGTAAACCTTATAAATTAATTTTCAACTCTGCTCATCCCCTTTTGTGCGTTTTTCACACGCCACGTACCGTTGTGGTTAATGTTTGCTAGCGCTGGAAACCCTGCAGCCTTTACTTACGAATAATTTCTGTGCCACAGGCGGGCTTGAAGGGAAGAAGAGAAAAAAAAAAAATCAGCAACGAACAAAAGAGGTTTTATTTTATAAAGGAAACGGACTCTCGTTTGCATCGAAGGATTAATCGTGCTGCTTTTCTCTCCCAGGAGGGATTTGGGTAGCCTCTTCGCTCCGGAGTAACCTGGCTGGCAAAGCAGCGTTTCTCCTGCTGCTTGGATGGGAAGGGTCAGTTTTCACATTGCGTTCTCGTAAATGGATGAGATGCGCGGCGAGCGCCAGGGAGCTCGAGCACCCTTGGGTTGTTCGCTTTGTCAGATTCTATAAGGCGCCGGCAGCCCCACCGCATTAGCTCTTTCATGCTAAAATAACTAAAATACACTTTATCTCTCTTATTTCCACGGCGCCGCGGCCCTCAGCCCTTCTAAAAACCAAACGCCCCCAAGGTTTCCCACTCTTAGAGGAACGTGTTGGTTATCTCGGTCGTGGATTAAGTAGCAATTACTGGGGGGAGGCTGGAGGGGGCTGGTATTTTTATTTATTTGGTGGTGTTTTCTCGCTGAAGTGACCCTACGAGGTCGAAGCGCAGCAGGCGTAAAGCAGGATGGTGATGGTGCATGGAGGGAAAGCAGGGGGTGCAAATGGTTATTTAGTGGTGCACGAGGTGAACGGTGCGATATGCAAAGTAAGAAGTGTAGATGTGGGAAAGGGGTTGTGTGCGTGGCCAGTTAGAGGGGTTTGTGCTGCCGTGGGAACCGTATTTAGGACCTAGGAAAGAGGGAGCTGCTGCTACTGGGTGGCTCTCGGGGTACTCGAGGGGCAGCTGCGCCTTCCAAGTGCTCCGATCTTAATGAATTATCAGCACTGTTAGGAAATGTCTTTTTTTTAACTGTAAAAGCTCAGCAGAGCATCGCTTACTTTTTCTTTCTATGTTTAAAAAGGTGGGTGCTGGCTGCTCGGCTTCCCCGTGCGCTCGGGAGAAGGCTGCGGTGTCCCAGTATCCGACTTTCTTTGCAGGTTTCTCCGAATATTCTCGCTGCCACTTGGCAGAGCAGGGAGCGCTCGCTCCGTCACGGCTGCTGAAGTGACTCCAGCGCAGCGGTTTCCCCTCACTCCTAATTCTCGCTGCCGTTTTCTGTCTTCTGCTTCCAACAGAACCCGGTCTCAGCTGCAAACTGCTGCCTGCTCGGAACCCGATCCCAGCATCCAGGCTGTTCCCGACTGGCTGGGGAAACGCTATAATAACCTCTTTTCATGTAAATTTGGAGCGCTGCTGGTAACACCTTGGAATCTCGTCCCTGCCTCTGCCCACCCCTGCTTGCTCTCTCTCCCACAGGGAGTGATTTCAGACCGTCTGGCTGAGCCTATATTCTAATGCTGCGCTAACGTTGTTTGCATATATTTTAATGTTATGCTAATGATATCGCTGGTTGCTTGGAGCTGGATCAGCCTGGGGAAAGCTGAGTGTTGTTATTTCAACAATTTTAGGCTGAACGTTAGGAAAAGATATTTCACAAAAAGGGTCATTGGGCAGTGTCAGAGGCTGCCCAGGGAGGGGGTTGAGTCGCCTTCCCTGGAGGGGTTTAAGGGACGGGTGGACGAGGTGCTGAGGGACATGGGTTGGTGATTGATGGGGATGGTTGGACTCCATGATCTGGTGGGTCTCTTCCAACCTGGTGATTCTCTGATTCTGTGATTCACAGGTATTGGAAACAGGCTCGGGTCGTGCCCTTGGGGCAGGAGTCCACAGCTGTGGAATCGCTTCTCCTTAGCTGCCTTGTGCTGTTTCTTACAGTTGAGTTGTTGAAAATTAGCACATCCTGGCCAAGCAACCCCAAGCTTGCAGCTTGTGGCCTGTGCTCTGTGTTCCCTGCCTGCAGAGCCACTAACATCCTGGGAGCCACTCTGCTCAGGCAGGGCAGGAGCAAGATGAGATGCGGTGGGGGTGGTTTAATTTGGTTTTCAGATGCTGAAGGTCCGTGGATAAACGGGTCTGGTCTCACTAATATTAAAACTCTGCTACATAGAGGCCTTATGAGGAGCGGCTGAGAGAGCTGGGGGTGTTTAGCCTGGAGAAGAGGAGGCTGAGGGGAGACCTCATTGCTCTCTGCAACTACCTGAAAGGAGGTTGTGGAGAGGAGGGAGCTGGGCTCTTCTCCCAGGTGACAGCATGAGAGGGAATGGCCCCAAGCTCCACCAGGGGAGGGTCAGGCTGGATATTAGGAAAAAAATTTTTCATGGAAAGGGTGATTGGGCAGTGGCAGAGGCTGCCCAGGGAGGAGGTTGAGTCACCTTCCCTGGAAGGGTTTAAGGGACGGGTGGACGAGGTGCTGAGGGACATGGTTTAGTGATTGATGGGAATGGTTGGACTCAATGATCTGGTGGGTCTCTTCTGACCTGATGATTCTATAGACCTGGCCCAACAGACCCTCATGAAATGGGCCGTTCCAAAGGTCAGGGCTTCTCCAGGCTGACTCCAGGCTCTGATCAGCATCATCCCTCTGTTGCACACGTATGTAGGAACCCCGCAGAAAAGGAGCTCATTAAGTCCTCCCACTGCGCCTTGCAGAACTGATTTATTGGCGCTGAGCATCTCTCCCACTTGTTATTTGTTGAGGAGTGGAACCGTGCATGTTCCTGTATGCCCACAGCTCTCACCTGAGCACAGAGGCAGAAATAGAATCAGTTGTGCTTAATCATGGGGGGTTCTTCTGTCAGTCACATAAATTCGACCCATGGAAGTTGCCCCCCGGTTTCAGTTTGAACCCATAAGACCAGGTTTCTCCATATCACCCTCCACGCCACGCGTGGCAGCGACAAGGTTTCGAAGGCAGCGTTGAAGCATTGGGATGTTGTACACAAGCTCTAACGTGCATGTTAGATCAGACCGCATGAATATTTCATGTTCCTCGCTATCACATTCTTTTCGGTGTTGCTTAAAATGAGCGTTATTTCTTGTAAGCCTCGCAGAGGTGTTTTAGTCGCACGGGTGCCCTGACTCGCAGGCTGCTGACGGCGCTTGCTGCAGTGGAGAATGCTGCCCGTGCCAAACTTTAAAGACATTTAAAATTCATTTTCCTCTTTTTTTTGGAGCATTCAGCCCAATGAAGGCATCTGCGCGACATCTCCAGCACCCAGGCCGCGTCGCCTTGTGGACACGTTGACTTTAGCAGCTCCACGGGGGGCGATCGGCGTTTGATCGCTGTGCCAGATGCTGCTTCTTCCGACTCTCCTTGCTGTTTATTCCCTCCAGCAGCTCCTTTAGGGCCAAAACGGACGGCAGGCACCACAGCCAGGGGAGAGTTTCCTCTATAATATTTCCAGGCTGGCTTTTCTGTCGCTCGGCTCCCCGGCCCAGGAGCTCTACGCAAGTGCCTCGGAAGTGAAGGAATGAACAAGAGCACAGAAATCACCATGTGGATGTCCTGTGTGTGCACAAGAGCTGTCAGATGCCCCGTGGAAGTGCCTGCTCCTCACTAGGGGATCCACAAAAGGTAGGAGAAAGCCAATAGGCACTTTGCTGTTTTTCTCTAGATATTTATCCTGTGTTTTTTCATCCTATGGTGTGTCTGTGCCTCTCGCCCTGAGATCACGCTGGATTTTTTTTTTGTAGCTAGCCAGAACTCTGAGAAATGAACCAGATATTTATGTTTGCGTCTTTTGCAGGGCTGCTTCGAAAGAGTCAGGCCATCCCTTCAGATCTCTTTATGTATTTTTTTTTTTAATATATAATCAGCTTCAAGTTGGGAAAGCTTTTTGTTGTGCCAAAGGCTCATCCAGAGACAGGCGAAAGCAGTGATGGCTTTTAAAATAAATAACAGGAATATGAGCAGTGGGCGAGCTCTAGAACAGAAGAGCAGTTATCAGATTTACTACGGCGGAGACTTTCCTCTAAAATGTTATTGGAGCTCCTGGATTTTGCTCCCGGATCTCCAAATCACCATCTTGAGTGTCATGAAAAATGGTTTGGTTTTTCTTTCCGGTGTTTTTCCTTCTCATGAAGTGATGGAATCAGTCTTGCCTTAGGGTGGCAAGGGTTAATTTCTGTGGAATGCTGGGAGGAACTCAGCAAAAAGAGCTACAGCTTGTGAGGTGCTCCCTGGCTAAAGATGCTCCCTGGTTAGAGGTCAAACAAGTTGGGGCTTGGAGAGGACCAGTTGGGGTTAAGAGAGGACAACTTGGGGCTTGGAGAGAACCATTTGGGGTTTGCGGAGGACCAGTTGGGGTTTGGAGAGGACAACTCCAGTGGAAAGAGTAATTCCATGAGCTGGACTCCAAGGTGCGGAGCAGGCAGAGCCGTATTGCAGAGATGCAAGAGCTGCTCTCCCGTCTCCCCCTCTCTCACCAAGCTGCATATGGGGATTTTCCTGGGCTGGGAACTGTGTTCCTGACCCTGCTGCCCCAGAGCCGTGGACAGCAGGACAGGCTCGCTGTGTGCTTTGAGGCTAAGTGCTGTGGAAGGGCATCAGCCACTGCTGAGACGTCAGCCCAGGAGCCCCGTGGAGCTCCGGCTCGTGATGACAAGCGCCGCCGAGCGCTGGCTCTCCAGCTCCTGGCTGACTTGCATCAGCAGAGTGTTATTTTTACCTACGTTGCCTGCGGTGTGGATCTGAAGGAACTGTCTGAAGGAGCATGGATGTGCCGTGCTGGCTGGTCCTTGTCCTCTAGCCTCTCCCAGCCAGGTGGGCATCAAGATGCAATTTATAACGTTCTTTCCTCAGGACCAAGAGCTGTGTCCCTCATACCTTTGTGTCCTCTGCAGAGCTCCCAAGTGCCAGGAGCTTGTCAGTCCTTAGTGCTCAGAACAGCTTTAATCACACCTTCTCTTGTGCCTTAGCTCCGTCTTGGGTGTAGGAGGGTTGTTCAGGAGTAAAGGGATGAAAACTGTTGCCAAGCCTGACCTTGCTATCCCTCCATGATGCTCTCCTGAGTGGGTCCAGAGCCTCGCAGGGTCCACTCGAGTGGTGAGATTCAAGGTTCTGCTCCTCTGTCCCCTCAGAGAAGCTTGAGGAACCTGTTAGAAGGTGCAGAATTGCAGCAGGAGTGGGAGCGATCTATCATCATCATCACAGAAGAACCTTGGATCTTGTGGTTCTGGTTCCAAATCACCACAGGGTCTGTTTTCTTTGGGTTTTTTTTTCTTTCTTTAAACATTATAACTTCAGAGAACGGAGCTGGACTCACCTACAGCCGTCTCGTTGGAGGAATGGGGGGTTTGCTGAGCCTGGTGAGAAGCAGCCTGCGTGCCAGCCAGACTTTGCAGTGAAGGACGTTGATTCTTCAGCAGATACAAGCAAGGAAAAAGCAGCAGCAGGTACCTGCGGCGCTGGATTAATCCTGTCCTGTACTGCTCTCAGGTACGTGTGAGAATCCTGCTCCGCTTTATGAGAGGACTCTTAGCTCTTTGTTTCTCTAAAATGACTCTCTCTGCTCTCAGCACCAACATGCAATTTTATTTTCAAATGAGAATATATTTGCTCGTCGGAGCTTGCCATTTTCATGACGGCTTTTCTTCAAAAAGCCTCTTACTGGTGAATCAAAGCAGAGGGTTTTCTCGCTTTTGCAAGCATCCCGCATCCCCAGCCTTGTGTTTTGTGGATTTTTCTGTTGCTCGCGTGGCACCAGGTACTTCCCAGCCCCTGGGTTGTGATGATCAGTGCAGGGCTGAGCCGCGGTGTTGTCCCGCTCCTATCTCCTCTGCTCAAGGTGCCCAGTGGAAACCTCTGCTGCAACCCCAGAAATGTCTATACACTCCAGAAATAAACCCCATCAAACTGCCTCCGCGGTCACTGAGATGATTTTGCTTGTCTCGTGGGGTGTTTGCCCTAAATATGCTTTTAAAGAGAGAAATAGGCAGTATTTGATAGGAATGGTTGGACTCGATGATCCGGTGGGTCTCTTCCAACCTGGTGATTCTATGATTCTATGATAGGTTTTTGCAGGCTTTGTGAGCCAGGGCTCCACGACACGGTGATCTAATGGGTTGCACAATGGGTATCTGCACCCTGAGATTTGGCCTCGCCTTTTCTGTCTTATCGCTATTCATTTTCAGCTGTTTCTTGCTCGTGTAGATGGCAAAACCAAACCATTTGGCCATACTTTGAACGTGCTTTTGTTATCCTGCGTGCTCCCTGTCCGTGGGTCATAGAATCATGGAATGGTTTGGGTTGGAAGGGACCTTGAAGACCATCCAGTTCCGTGTCCTGCAACGGATAGGGACACCTCCCACTGGATCAGGGGCTCCAAGCCCCATCCAGCCTGGCCTCGAACCCCTCCAGGGATGGGGCAGCCACCGTGTCTTGCGACAACAAGTTCTAGTGGCCCTGGGACTGGCCAGCGTGGCCACATCTGCGAACTGGGCCGGCTTTTTCAGCTTCTGGGAAGAAAGAGGTTGGAACCAGTAGCCTCCAGAGACCTCGGTGGTTCTGTTGCCCGGGCAGGGGCTGGCAGTGCCGGGGGGGAGCAGCCTGGCCCAGCCTCGTTGGTGCTGGGGACAAGCACAGGTCAGTGTCATTAAGAAGGGAGAGCATTGAATCGATAGCTGGAGTGTTTGATATTCTGCTTAGCGGAACGCTCGTTATGTCTTTAATTACTATTTCTAAAAGCACCACGGGGATGGGAAGCAAAAGGCAGAAATAAATAGCAAGGGGTGATCAATTGGGCATGAAACCCTTGTTATTGATCACCTTTAACCTCTGCTTAAGCTAATGACAGAGCTACCATTTAACTGTCCCCAGGCGCAAAGAGCATCAATTGTACAAGTGCCACATAAATCACTGTGGGCTGTGGAGCATTGTGAGCGGTCCTGAGCCAGCCTGGCCCAGCGAGGAGGGCGAGGGTCCCCTGCCTGTGCTGCTGGAGCACCCTCAGCCGCTTTTCTTTGAGGAGCTGCTGCTCCGTGAACTGATATTTCACCCAGAGAGGCTCCCGCGAGCAAAGCCATGTTGTGACTCTGACTGTTGGGCTGCAGAAGTGACAGTATTTCCCCTGCCTGTCTCCTTCCCCAGAGAGCTACAATGAGATTTATGCTATTAACGATCCCATCGATGCCTGCTCCTGGCCTCCAGATGCAGGAGGAAGGACAGACAGGACTTAAATGCAACGATCATCCCGTATCTGAGCACATTCGATGATCTGATGGGTCTTTTCCAACCTGGTGATTCTGTGATTCTATATCCCATCCCATATCATAGAATCATAGAATAACCAGGTTGGAAGAGACCCACTGGGTCATTGAGTCCAACCATTCCCATCAATCACTAACCCACGTCCCTCAGCGCCTCGTCCACCCGTGATATCCTTTGATATCCTATCAAAGCAGCAGAGTTTGAGGAGGGAGTGACGAAGGCTGCACACAGGGAGGATGCCCCTTTCCCAAATGCCTTCCTTTGGTTTCCTGAATCATCAGCTGTGCTGGAATTGCCCTTTCCGTTTAGTACAGGGCTTAAAAAAAAAAAAAAAATTAAGATGCACTATTGGCCAGCAGAGCGAAGTCAGCGCAGCCTTTCCAGGTAACAATAATATTCATTAACATTCAATCTACAAATTATCCCTTGAAACCCCAGCCTGGAGCTTTGCCAGTTCCCGACACAAGCCGGTGTTTGTCTGTTAGGTTTCCAGCGTGGCGGCATTTCCAGGGCTGTGTCTGACATATGGCATCTCGGAGGGATCCGTCTGCCCTGCCAGGTAGAGCGCGAGGGGGGGCCACCCCGCCTTCCGAAGGGGATGTTGATACTGCATTAGAACAGGAGGACTCTCCTGTAAATTCACTTCCCCGAAGAATTAGAATCACAGAATAATTTGGGTTGGGAGAGACCTCAAAGCCCATCCAGTTCCACCCCTGCCACGGGCAGGGACACCTCCCACTGCGTCAGGGGCTCCAAGCCCCATCCAACCTAGCCTTGAGCCCCTCCAGAGACAGAGATCTTTTCCTTTATGTCCCCTACTCTTAGCTTTTAAAGCTGTGGGCTTTTGGAAAGCAGTTTGTTTCCAGAAACTTTTATCAGCCTTCACCCTGAGCCCTGTGCAGGGAGGGTGGGGAAAAAACAAACCCCTCTGCTATTTGTAGGGTCCTGCTGAGCAGCCCGTCTGGGTGCTCATCCCTCTCAGAAAGCTCTCAGGATTCCTCCTGTCTCCATGGGGACAAGGAAAAAGGTCCCTTCTTGTCTGCTATTAAATGGGCCATCACAGCATGATGCTGAGCACATCCTCTGCCTGCGGCTGGCGTTGCTCTGCGCCTCCCTGGAGGGCTCCCTTCAGAGCCCCTGGATTAATTCACACTTTGCCTTTGTGTCGCCGTTCAGAAGGTTTCTAGCGAAACCTTAAAAATCACTTGGGTGTCCTCATCCATCAGCTATTGGAAACATTATTGATAATACAATCATTCCTCCTTCGGTCCCCCTGTTTCCCTTTTTTTTTTTTTTTCCTCCGCTGCAGATGCTGTAATTTGTCACTGCTTGTCCCCCTGAAACGTTGGGAGATTGGAATCTGCCCAGATGCAGCGGGGGAGCATCGCAAATGCAGCTCAGCGAGGCTGCCTGTGTCTCTCACCACCCACAGATACGAGCAGGGCTGCAGCGCACTCGTCTGCAGCTGAGGGAGAGTCTGAGATGTTCTAGGGGAGACCAGGCAGCCGTGTGTGCTCTGGTTACTCTGTGCAAGTGGGACCCCATGCCAGGTTTGGGTCTTTGAAGTGCCTTATCTCCTTGGCTCTAGGTATTCCACAAGGATATGGAAGGGATCTCAAAGCCCATCCGGTTCCACCTCCTGCCATGGGCACCTCCCACTGGATCAGGGGCTCCAAGCCCCATCCAACCTGATCTTGAACCCCTTCAGGGATGGGGCAGCCACAGCTTCTCTGAGCTCACCCTGCTGCCTTTTTCCGTGAGGGTTGGTGTCGTGTCTAGCGTGGATGTAGCCCTCACAGACCTGCTGCAGGTGCCTCCCTCCACTGGGAAATCCTCCAGCTGGGCTGACATTGCACCTTAGCAGTTGCTTGTGGTGGACCTGAGACTGCAGAGGCCCCTTTACTCAGGTAGGGTTTTGCTTTCTGGTTTTCCAGTAGTCATCCCTGGAAATCACAGAATCATAGAATCACCAGGTTGGAAGAGACCCACTGGATTGAGTCCAACTGTTCCCATCAATCACTAACCCATGTCCCTCACCACCTCATCCACCTGTCCCTTAAACCCCTCCAGGGAAGGGGACTCAACCCCCTCCCTGGGCAGCCTCTGGCATTGCCATGACCCTTTCAGTGAAGAATTTTTTCCTTATGTTGAACCTGACCCTCCCCTGGTGGAGCTTGAGGCCATTCCCTCTCGTCCTGTCCCCTGTCCCTTGGGAGAAGAGCCCAGCTCCCTCCTCTCCACAACCTCCTTTCAGGGAGTTGGAGAGAGCAATGAGGTCTCCCCTCAGCCTCCTCTTCTCCAGGCTGAATATTCAAGGTCAGGTTGGATGGGGCTTTTAGCAACCTTATTGAGTTGAAGATGTCCCTGCTCACTGCAGAGGGGGTGGACTAGATGACGTTTAAAGATCCCCTCCAACCCAAACTCTTCTATGATGCTGGCAGGGTTGGCTTGGAGGCATCAGTGCCCTCTTGCTTGGGGCCCAAAGCTGCCTTCAGTGGGTGCTGGGAGGTCACCCTGGGGGCTGCTCCAGGTTCCCCAGAGCATCCCTGTTCTCTGCTGCTCTGATCACTACAAACAACTGTTGATACAGGCAGCGCTGCTGCTTCTCTTGCAGTCAGTGAAGGAATAAGCTGGAGGTGTCCTTAGATTTGAGAAAGTACTTAGTTTTCACTCTCTATGGGCTTCTAAAGCCTGAGCATCTCAAAGCAGAGGGGCAGCCAGTGCCATCCTGCTACCAGGGAGCATTCATAGAATTATAGAATCATAGAATCACCAGGTTGGAGAAGACCCATCGGATCATCGAGTCCAACCATCCCTATCCCATTCACCTGCGGATTGCAGATGTGGGCCCCGGGGGGACACCAGTGGCTGCCATCCCCGTGCAGCCTCTGGCAGAGGGAGCATCTCGGTGCATGAAAAAAATCTTCTTACATGTCAGTCCAGGGGGGGCAGAGCTCCCTGCTGACAGCAGCTGCGCCGAGAGAGCTTGGCATGGATTCGCATAGATGAAATGATTTCTCCTGCCATTCATTCAGGCTTTCTGTCTGCTGGCTTCCCTGCTTCTCTGTGGAATCCGGGCTCCACACAGGGCGCATTCAGCCGGCCCGCGAGCTCTTTGCTGCGCGTTGCTTTGCACAGATGTCCCCGAGCGATTCCATGAATCGTTGCTCTATAGTCACTAAGCTGTTTGGGAAAACATTTCAGATAACTGTCCTACGCTTTGGGGTGACTGAATTAATGGCATTTGAATGGTCAAAAAAGATAGTGTGAAACGGAAACAATGCCGGCCCTGTAACGGGCCGCAGGAGAATTCCAGCTGGTATTTTCATTGTTGAGGAGCAAAGCCAGGGTGCCCAGCGGCCTCGCTACCTTGGAAAGGGGCTGGAGAAATGCACAAACCAGCCCGTCACTTCCCCTTCTGAACTTCTTAAATGCCAGGGGAGGAATTTGCTTTTCAAATTGGTTTTTAGAGCGTCACGAGTGAGACCCTTTACCTCAGCCGCGAGAGGGAAGGGCTGTGGTCGTGGCTGCTCAGGTGCGTGCTGCCAGCCCACCGTGCAGTGCCCTGAGCCTTGGTGAGAACCGAGACTGGGAGTTCCTCTGACCCTGGGTGCCGAGGTAGCACCTCAGAAATAGCACATCGACCACAATCATTATTTGGAATCATAGAATCTTGGAATGGTTTGGTCGGAAGGGACCTCAAAGCCCATCCAGTTCCACCCCTGCCATGGGCACGGACACCTCCCACTGGATCAGGGGCTCCAAGCCCCATCCAACCTGGCCTTGAACCCCTCCAGGGATGGGGCAGCCACCACTGCTCTGGACAACCTGTTCCAGGGTCTCACCACTCTCATAGGAAAACTTTTCTCCCTAAGACCCCATCTCAATCTCCCCTCATTCAGCTGAAAACTATTCCCCCTCCTCCTCTCCCTGACCAAGAGCCCCTTCCAGCTTTCCTGGAGCCTCTTTCAGTGCTGGAAGCTGCTCTAAGGTTACCCTGCAGCCTTCTCTTCTCCAGGCCGAACAAGCCCAACTCCCTCAGCCTGTCCTCACACTGGAGTTGCTCTGGGATACACACTGCACAGTCCCCAAACCAGTTTTCGCTGCATGAGATGATCATCAGCGACGGGAAGTTCTCCAGAGCATCAACAGATGTTCTTTGCGGCAGGAGGGAGGGTGAACCCACCTGCAACCACCCAGTGCACCCCGTGCCGCGACAGGTACCGCTCCGAGGAGGGTGTCTGGGAGTCCGGGGGGCTTTGTTGCTCGGCTGAGCGCGGTGATCCCAGCCATACATCATGGGGAAGAACGCGCGCTTGGGTAACACATTAGAATAATACATTATTAGAGCACTGTTGCTATGGTGATGTATTGGGGCAATACATCATGAGGTACCTTCCGTCGGTGATGTACGACTCCAAACGTGGCTCCTGCCAGCACCAGCACCAGGGGAAGGCTGGTCTGTTTTGCAGAAGCTCTACCCCTTCCCTAAGGAAAAATCCAAGTGTAATGGCTTCATTAAAGGGCATCTGGGCAGGGCCTGGCCTGGGGCTCCTCTTCCTCTCTCTCTCTCTCTCTCTCAAGGCCCTTTCCATGTTGCCTGGGGACCTGGTATCTCTCAGTGTGTTTGGACAAATGGACCTGCCTGTGCCTGCCAGGCAGAGGAACCTGGGGCTTGTGCTGAGCTACAGGAGTTGAGGTGCTAGCAGGTGCCCCCACCTGGACCGTGGGGTCCTGTTGGACACAACACGTTCTGCTCTGGGTCCTGTGCTCCCTGTATCAGTCACATCGCACTCACACAAGGACCAGATTTACATGGAGCCGGACCACGCTCCAAGGAACCTTGTCTTCTGGTCCCCAGGTGGCCAGAGATGCTGGTGGCATCTGCTGGTGCCCAGGCCTTTGGAAAAAGAGGCAGATGGACCCAAAGCGGGGCCCAAGACACAGGTGACTGCTGCTGCTCGCCCTCACAGGAGCTGCACCGCTTGCTGTCAGCTGGGCTCGGTTCCCTTGGGCTCGATCCCCTTGGGCTCGGTTCCCTTGGGCTCACTCTTCCCATGCACACGCGGCTGGGTGAGCTGCACCTTGCTGGACTCTCCCTGGGCACAGGGTGTGGGTGGATGCTTCCCCGAGGCAAGAGGGATGGGAGCTGCAGCCAGTGTGCCGTTTGCAGCCCTCCCTGGGCTTGGGCTTGACGCTTGCTGGAGGAAGGAGCTGATGGCGACGCTGCGAGTGCTACAACACCAACAGCAACATGCGCTTTGCACTCACAAGGCTGCGTCCCATTCAGAGCAGAGAATCATAGAATCACAGAATCATAGAATCACCAGGTTGGAAAAGACCCACAGGATCATCAAGTCCAACCATTCCCATCAATCACTAACCCATGTCCCTCAGCACCTCGTCCACCCGGCCCTTAAACCCCTCCAGGGAAGGTGACTCAACCCCCTCCCTGGGCAGCCTCTGACACTGCCCAATCACCCTTTCCATGAAAAAAAAAATTTCCTAATNGTGGTCTCACCATGGAGCAGAGAAGGTTTAATGAAGAGCTCAGAGGATGGTGGTGCAGGGGAGGCCCCTCTCCTCTCTCCACCGCGCCCCCAGGTCCCATGGGGCAGGCTGGCATTGGCTGGAGAGCAGTGTGAGCACTCAAAGCCCTTCACAGCCTCCTCTTAACACCGATGTTCACCTTCCCCTGCTGCTGGAAGACTCCCCTCCCTGCCAGCTTGGCATGAGGCCGTTCAGATGCTGCACAGATGCTCTTCCCCGTGGGAAACAGCAGCCTCAGCCTGACCCAAACCCAAGAAATTGAGCCCAGGAGAGGCTCCAGGCAGCTGGGTCCTTGGGCACCACCGTGGTCTCCGCGGGGCTGCGCTCTTTTCAGCTCAACGGGCTAAATAAATTGCTTCAGTGACGAAGACTCCAGAGAGCAGGTTGCTTTCGCTGCAAAGAATGCAGCATGCATGAGATATAATTTGATTTTAATTAGCGGAGAAGAAAGAGCGGAGTTAATAAAGTATGCGCTGCCTTTCTCAGGGATGCCAGTGCTGAGCGCCTGAAAAAATGCAACCAAATCAGAAAAAACAAGTGCAAGGTGAGTAAAGGCTGATTGTGGCATTGTAAACAGAGTGCCAGGAGAGATCCCCCGGCCCCCGAGAGGTGCCACAGTCAGACTGGCTGCGAAGAAACTGTTTGTGGAGCACGTGTTGTTGCTTGATGTGGAGATGCCAAGCTCTGCAGCCCCAGACAGCGCGTGGTCAGCTGCACCCAGGGATTTTTCAACCGGCTGCTCGGGAAGTGCTGGCTCCCCTGCTCATCTCTCATCTCAGGATTATGCAAAGCAAAAGCTGTGCAGGTGCTCATCGCTTCCCTCCCCATCTTCTCCTGGTGCCTGGGGAGACCTCATTGCTCTCTGCAACTACCTGAAAGGAGGTTGTGGAGAGGAGGGAGCTGGGCTCTTCTCCCAAGGGACAGGGGACAGGACCAGAGGGAATGGCCTCAAGCTCCACCAGGGGAGGGTCAGGCTGAACATTAGGAAAAAATTTTTCACGGAAAGTGTCATTGGGCACTGGGAGAGGCTGCCCAGGGAGGGGGTTGAGTCACCTTCCCTGAAGGGGTTTAAGGGACGAGTGGATGAGGTGCTGAGGGACATGGGTTAGTGATTGATGGGAATGGTTGGACTCGATGATCCAGTGGGTCCTTTCCAACCTGATGATTCTATCTTTTCCTTTTCCCCATGCCTTGAGGGACCTCAGTGTCTGCCCCACCTTCCCTTGCAGGGGACAGTTGTGGTAGGGCTGCTCCTGGGTCTCCGACACTGCTTGGGGGACACAGGTTCACCAGCAGCGAACCCGCCCTGGGTGCAGCTGCTCATAGGCAGAAGCTGGTGGTTGGGCAGCAGGGCTTCTGGGCTCCGTTCCCACCAGTGTGGGCTGGTGGTTAGACCACTTAAGAGCCAGGCTGCCCCCACGTCACCCCGCAGATGCACACTTCCTTCCCTTGAAATCTCTGTGGGAGCAACGCCTGCCCACGGAGGGCAGAGAGGGCAAGAATAAGAGGCTGTTTGTGCCGGCTCGAAGTCTGATAAATAATATTCCCCTGGAACTGCCCTGCTGCTGCTGCTGCTGGTTCCCGGTCACAATAATGATGTGTGAGACACTTTAGGAGAGCGAGGCTGCCTCTGCCCTTGATGCCAATGCTTTTAAGGGTTCAGCACGCTGCCCTGCTCCCAGGCACCGTCTGCAATGCTTTAAGCCAGGGCCGCTTTTAGCTCCTGAATCAATTGGCTTCAATTAAGTGATAATGTGAGCCTGTGGGTAGAGACGTGATTGCTTATCCCTTAATCAGCAAATTCTCCCCAGGTAGGGCCGAGCGGTTTGCCACCCAGCGTCTGCGTGGATTGAACGCAGACGTTCTCCAGCTGGGAATGAGCTCCCGACTCAGCCTTTCTGGAATCCTGACCCCCCTAGCTGGTTCCTTCTGCTGGGCTGGTGGTGGGAATGGGGTGATGCTGCACCCACAGACCTACCTGTCCCTGTGAGGACACCAGTTCTGGGCTCTGAGGATGAACTCCCTGCTGCTGGGGTTGCTGGTCCATGCTAGGAGAGAGAACCAGCCGCGCAGAGCTGGGGATGCTCAGCACAGACAGACTCAGCTGCCTGGGGAAGCAGAGGTACTGCTGTTATTTATTTAAAGCATTCTTGGGTTTTTTTTGTTTTTCACCCTGCCCTCAATGCCACGTTCCCACCGGGAGTTGCCTCCAGCATCCACCCTGACACATCTGGGAGCGAGCGCATCAGGGAGGCTGGGAGCATCTTGGCTCTGCCCCTCTCTCAGCTCGCGTTCCATGGCCCTGGGACGCGCAGGGCACCTCGGCTCGCCGAGGCCAGACCTGGCTGTGAGGGATTTGAGCCATCAATAAACATCAGTGTCAAAAAGGACAGGAAAAGGTTATTTATCAGAAAAGAGGCCAAGCAGCGGGATTGCGGCGGGGGTGACATGTGCTCTGGCCACGCTGCCAGGGCCACGTCCCGTGGTGGCTTCAGAGGGGTCAGAGCCAACGCTCCAGCGCCGCTCGTGTCCCCGCACCAGCTGATAACCACGACTCGGCTGTGCCGGCATCTGGGCTGGTGCCACCAGCCATGACAGCAGCTCCATATTTCTTTCGCTTCTTCTGCTGTAATTAGGACTTTGTAGGAGTGACAGCCTCCTCGGAGCAAGGCTGGTGCCCCGCAGGGCTCTCTGGGCTGCTGGGCTCTTCGGGACCAGAGACTGGGGGCTCTTCGCCTGCCAGGGAGCTGCAGAAAACTCTTTGTTGGGTGCCTGCCTGAGTGTGTGTGTGAGTAACAGTGGAGATTTAAGAGCTTTGAGAAAGAAGATTTAGCCTGGAGAAGAGGAGGCTGAGGGGAGACCTTGGTGCTCTCTCCAACTACCTGAAAGGAGGTTGTGGAGAGGAGGGAACTGGGCTCTTCTCCAAAGTGACAAGGGGGACCTCAAGCTGCACCAGGGAAGGTTCACAGGAAAAATTTTCAAGAAATTATTTTCACAGAAAGTGTCATCAGGCCGTGGCAGAAGCTGCCCAGGGAGGTGGTGGAGTCCCCATCCCTGGAGGGATTTAAAAGACGGGTAGACGAGGTGCTCAGGGACATGGTTTAGTGGCAGAGAGGAACGGTTGGACTCGATGATCCAAGAGGTCTTCTCCAACCTGGTGATTCTATGTTGCACAAAACAAGAATGGAAGAGGTTATTAATTTTCAAGAGAACACCAACAAGCAGAGAACGTTGAGTTGCTGCTGTAGCACTGATGGTTTTCTGGTGACCAGCTAAAGCCCCTTGTGTGCCACGTGGGCTCATGTTTCTCCTCCACCTCTCTAGGGGACCTACGGCTGTGCCGGTGCCGTGTGTGGGGCTGAGAACAGCCTCGCTGACTGTAGCTGGGCTGAGGGTCTCCTGAGATGCACGATGCTGCAGCCCTTGGCTCACCAGCAGCACGGGGATGAGCGCGAGTCACCTGGTGGTACCAGGGCTGTTCCTGCAGGAGCACGTAACACACCGAGGCCTCAGGGATGCTGTCAGCACATCGCTGGAGCAGCTGGGAGGTTCTGCATCCTTCAGGCCTGTCCTGACGCTGCAGTTCAAGGTGCAGCTGAGTGCTGTACCCTCCCTCCTCTCCATCACCCACCTCTGATTAGAGCCCTCGGAACAAGCCTGCTGATGCCTTTCCCAAGCTCTCGCCCCCACACTTTTTGCCATATAAATCACTATAATTAAAGTGTTTGGAAAACGCTTTGGGAGCCCAGACAAGCATCCCCACATGCTACACACCCAGCTGGGCAAGCCTGACTTCCTGCTGCACCCACCCCGCTGCCCCCGGGCGCTGCATCCCTGCCCTCCCAAACACCCAGCAGGACAGGAGAGAGGACCGTTCCCAGGCTGGGCTCGCCCCGGGCTGTGGGACTGCCTGCAACCCAGCTCCTGGCCAACACTGGGCTGTGGGTAGCCTCCCCCAGCAGAGAAAATCTGGAGAGACAGAACAGGAACCCCCCCCACCAGGACCCCTGGCACTGTGAGCAGAGCTTGGCCTCTTCATCCCTTAAGGGTGGACAATGATGCAGGGAAATCGCTGCTGTTCACGTCTTTCTCCTCGAAGCTCGGAGAACTGGTGCTCTCAGCTGGCTTCTGGCAGCTGGATGCAGAAGAAGCTGGTGAGAAAACCCCACGGAGAGGGCACAGCACAGATTCTTAGGCTGGAAAAAGGCTTTCAAGATCCCTGAGCTCCACCCTGCACTGGCCTTCCTGCTAATTACAGGGAATGTGCCCTAACAGCCCATCCATGGCCACTTTCTCAGGGACTCAGAGGTGAGACCCGGCACGGCTGGTGGGCACGGCCACAGCTCCCCTCAGCCTGGCTCTGTGGGCAAGAGGGGGTCCCATCCTGCCCTGAACCAAGGCTCCAGGAGCCTAAGAGGTTCTTGTCCCCATCTGTTTGGCTCGGAGCAGAGCAGTCCTCCAGGAGTTGGTGCGAGCTGCTACCTGGGGGGAAGAAAAGCCATTTTTCAAGCCCTGGGCAGCAACATCCACGAAACATTAATTTTTAACAGCGAACCCCTGGAGTGAAGATCAAAGCAATTACGTGAGGAGGCGAAGGGAAGAAGCAGGGAGGCAGGCGAGGAGACGAGAGCTGCCTGTGTGGGAGAGGCGTGGGGGCTCTCCAGGAACCCCTGAAGCGATACTGAGCACGACTGGCTCACACGGAGCGGGGCTGAGTGGAATGGGCTCACGTGCTGGCCAGGACATGGTGCAGAGCAGCACAGGGTCAACCTCTTGGGATGCTGGTGTCCATGCGCTGGGAGGTGGCTTTCTGAGGCTCAAAAGAGTATGGTAAATGCACACAGACATTTACTTCCCTGTGTGTGGAGGGGAAGCAGTGGCTGGGGGTCAAGATGAATTGGGGATGGAGCCCTAGCACTTGCCAGGGCACTAGGGAGCATCTGCCAGCAGGATGATCCCTGACTCCAAGACAGAACGTGGCATCCCTGGGAGCCCTTCACTTGCTAAGCTTTCCACGGGGGTTCCCAGGCCCCTCATCCCCGTTTCCGAGCCCCACGGTCCTCTGCTCAGGTCCCTCCAGCTGGTCCCTGCCTGCTTGTCCTCCTCTCTCAGGCAGTGCTGTGCTCCACTGGCACCAGCGGTGCCCCGTGCCAGGAATCTTTGAGTCACCCAGACTTTCCAGTTCTGTTCCCAAGGGCCCCACCAGCACTGCTGGTCCTGCTGTGGCAGCCCAGGTGCCACCCTGCAGCCGAGGCATCTTCCCACTCGGCGCTCCAGCTGGTCTTGAGGATGGGGAGCCAGACACCTTGGCCTTTTCCCTTGGGTTCTGCTCCAGAAATGGGAGCTGATTCCCTTCCAGACCCTGTGTGCTGACTGGCAATGGCCTTTTCCCTTGGGTTTTGCTCCAGAAATGGGAGCTGATTCCCTTCCAGACCGTGTGTGCTGACTGGCAATGGCCTTTTCCTTTGGGTTTTGCTCCAGAAATGGGAGCTGATTCCCTTCCAGACCCTGTGTGCTGACTGGCAATGGCCTTTTGCTTTGGGTTTTGCTCCAGAAACGGGAGCTGATTCCCTTCCAGACCCTGTGTGCTGACTGGTGACAGCAGCCACGCTGCTGGCATCACCTTCTAGGTCAGCGGCCACCGTACGCGTATTCCCATCCTGAGCAGCTCACAGCCTCTTCCTTGCCCCACGATTGCTGTGCAAGGGGCACTCCTGCATCCCTTCACCTTGACGCTCCCCCTCATCATTCCCAGTGGGACTCAGACCCACGTGCGAGGATCTAGGGGCTGTCCGTGCAAATTAGGGGATATTTCACAGGTTGATGGGGGCTGCATCTGTCTTCTCAGCCACCTTCCCCGTGCGGCAGCCCCGCTCTCCGTGCAGCCAGGGCTCAGCTCAGCTCTCAGCTCCTGCTCAGCGCGTATTTTTCACCTTTTAATGAAAGCAGCTGAACTGTCTGAAGTTGCCTCTCAACTCTTCTCTGGGGCTTGGATTGCCAAGGAATGATTGACGCATTTAATCGAGGCAGTGGTTGCGGAGGAATTTGGCAGGACTCCAGCCTCATGATACACAAAGGACACTGTCGTTCCTGCTCAGGTTTTCCAAGCTCTTGCTTTCTCTCGGAACAAGCTGTCCTGTGCGGAGATGTTTCACACTGGTGGGGAGCTCAGTGAGCTCAGGAGCAGCCCTGGGAAAGGGGCTGGTGGGCTGGTGGGGGGCGTCCATGTGTGAAGATGTTTCGGGCAGGCAGGGCACAGCATGAGGCACAGACTGTACCTTTCTGTTCTTTCCCTTCTCTCCACTTCTCTTTTTCTTTCCTCCTCTCCTCTTTTTCTCTCCTCCTCTCCCCTCTTTTTCTCTCCTCTTCTCTTTCTCTCCTCCTTTCCTCTTTTTCTCTCCTCTTCTCTTTCTCTCCTCCTTTCCTCTTTTTCTCTCCTCTCCATTATTTCTCTCCTCTCCCTTCTTTCTCTCCTCCTCTCCCCTCTTTTTCTCCTCCTCTCCCCTCTTTCTCTCTTTCTCTCCCCTCTCTCTTCTTTCTCTCTTTCTCTCCTCTCTCTCTTTTTTCTCTCCTCCTCTCCCTTTTTTCTCTCGTCTCCCCTCTTCTTCTCCTCATCTCCTCTTTTTCTCCTCCTCTCCCCTCTTTCTTTTTCTCCTCTCCTCTTAAAGCCTCTTTGGCTCCAATTTTTCTCTCCTGCTCTCCCCTTTCTTCCTCTCCTCTTTCTCTCCTTCTCTCATCTTTTTTCTCTTCTCCCCCTTTTCTCTCCTCCTCTCTCCCTTTTCTCTCCTTCTCTCCATTTTTTCTCTCCTCCTCTCCATTTTTTCTCTCGTCTCCCCTCTTCTTCTCCTCATCTCCTCTTTTTCTCCTCCTCTCCTCTTCTTCTCTCCGTCTCTCCTCTCTTTTTCTCCTTCCCTTCTNAGCAGAGCAGCTCCTGGCACAGGGTCGACCTCTCAGGATGCTGGTGTCCGTGTGCTGGGAGGTGGCTTTCTTGGGCTCAAAAGGGTATGGTAAATGCACACAGACGTTTACTTCCCTGTGTATGGAGGGGAAGCAGTGGCTGGGGGTCAAGATGAATTGGGGATGGAGCCCTAGCCCTTGCCAGAGCACTAGGGAGCATCTGCCAGCAGGATGATCCCTGACTCCAAGACAGAACGCGGCATCCCCGGGAGCCCTTCACTTGCTAAGCTTTTCACGGGTGTTCCCAGGCCCCTCATCCCCGTTTCCGAGCCCCACGGTCCTCTGCTCAGGCCCCTCCAGCTGGTCCCTGCCCGCTTGTCCTGCTCTCTCGGGCTGTGCTGTGCTCCGCTGGCACCGGCGATGCCCCGTGCCAGGAATCTTTGAGTCACCCAGACTTTCCAGTTCTGTTCCCAAGAGCCCCACCAGCACTGCTGGTCCTGCTGTGGCAGCCCAGGTGCCACTCTGCAGCCGAGGCTTCTTCCCACCCAGCGCTCCAGCTGGTCTTGAGGATGGGGAGCCAGACGCCCTGGCCTTTTCCCTTGGGTTCTGCTCCAGAAATGGGAGCTGATTCCCTTCCAGACCCTGTGTGCTGACTGGCAATGGCCTTTTCCTTTGGGTTTTGCTCCAGAAATGGGAGCTGATTCCCTTCCAGACCCTGTGTTCTGACTGGCAATGGCCTTTTGCTTTGGGTTTTGCTCCAGAAACGGGAGCTGATTCCCTTCCAGACCCTGTGTACTGACTGGTGACAGCAGCCACACTGCTGGCATCACCTTCTAGGTCAGCGGCCACTGTACGCGTATTCCCATCCTGAGCAGCTCACAGCCTCTTCCCTGCCCCACGATTGCTGTGCATGGGGCACTCCTGCATCCCTTCACCTTGACGCTCCCTCTCATCATCCCCAGTGAGACTCAGACCCACGTGCGAGGATCTAGGGGCTGTCCGTGCAAATTAGGGGATATTTCACAGGTTGATGGGGGCTGCATCTGTCTTCTCTGCCACCTTCCCCGTGCGGTAGCCCCGCTCTCCGTGCAGCCAGGGCTCAGCTCAGCTCTCAGCTCCTGCTCAGCGCGTATTTTTCACCTTTTAATGAAAGCAGCTGAACTGTCTGAAGTTGCCTCTCAACTCTTCTCTGGGGCTTGGATTGCCAAGGAATGATTGACGCATTTAATCGAGGCAGTGGTTGCGGAGGAATTTGGCAGGACTCCAGCCTCATGATACACAAAGGACACTGTCGTTCCTGCTCAGGTTTTCCAAGCTCTTGCTTTCTCTCGGAACAAGCTGTCCTGTGCGGAGATGTTTCACACTGGTGGGGAGCTCAGTGAGCTCAGGAGCAGCCCTGGGAAAGGGGCTGGTGGGCTGGTGGGGGGCGTCCATGTGTGAAGATGTTTCGGGCAGGCAGGGCACAGCATGAGGCACAGACTGTACCTTTCTGTTCTTTCCCTTCTCTCCACTTCTCTTTTTCTTTCCTCCTCTCCTCTTTTTCTCTCCTCCTCTCCCCTCTTTTTCTCTCCTCTTCTCTTTCTCTCCTCCTTTCCTCTTTTTCTCTCCTCTTCTCTTTCTCTCCTCCTTTCCTCTTTTTCTCTCCTCTCCATTATTTCTCTCCTCTCCCTTCTTTCTCTCCTCCTCTCCCCTCTTTTTCTCCTCCTCTCCCCTCTTTCTCTCTTTCTCTCCCCTCTCTCTTCTTTCTCTCTTTCTCTCCCCTCTCTCTTCTTTCTCTCCTCCTCTCCCCTCTTTTTTTTTCTCCTCTCCTCTTTTTCTCTCCTCCTCTCCAATTTTTCTCTCCTGCTCTCCCCTTTCTTCCTCTCCTCTTTCTCTCCTTCTCTCATCTTTTTTCTCTTCTCCCCCTTTTCTCTCCTCCTCTCTCCCTTTTCTCTCCTTCTCTCCATTTTTTCTCTCCTCCTCTCCATTTTTTCTCTCGTCTCCCCTCTTCTTCTCCTCATCTCCTCTTTTTCTCCTCCTCTCCTCTTCTTCTCTCCGTCTCTCCTCTCTTTTTCTCCTTCCCTTCTCTCCTCTCTCTTTCTGTCTGTCTTGAGCAATCCTGTCCCCGTACCAAGTGTCAGTCTCTGTGGTGGGTGCTCACATGTTTTCTCTTGCGTGTGAACCCACATACGAGGGGGGATTTTATTCCATTCCCTGGAGAGAACCCCCTGCCGTTCATAGACCGATGTGGGAACATCCCCAGAGGTTGTGTTCTCCTCCGGTGCGTGTGCTCCACAAGCAGTTGCCTGCACACGTGTGTGCTCACATCCCCGAGCTTCATTCCCCCGCGGCCCGAGCGGCTGCCGTACGCTGCGTGACACTTGCAGGTGATGCAAATACCCGTCTGAGCCAGCCCATTGCTTAGCAGTAAATAACAGTCCTCCCTTGAGCCAGACAGGCTCCCCTCAGCGCAGGAGCAGCCAGCTCCAAGGTTTAGGCTTTCATCTCCTCAGCCTTCCTGGGAGGTATCGGCGAGTGACCCTGAGCCGTTCCTTAAGCCGAGGAGCAGAGTTCGGAACAAAGCCGCCTGTCAGGGCCTGACCGCAGGATCTGACCTCGGCTCAGCTTGATCCCATTGAAAGGCACCACGAAGCCAGCGCTGGGGTTACAAATCTCTCTCTCTACAGCAGAGCGAGCTCCCTTGGGTATTTTCAGAGGGGGAACCCATTTCAGATATCCCTAGAGGGTGACTTCCAAGAGAAGATTAGAATCATAGAATCACCAGGTTGGAAGAGACCCACTGGATCATCGAGTCCAACCATTCCCATCAATCACTAACCCATGTCCCTCAGCACCTTGCCCACTTGTCCCTTAAACCCCTCCAGGGAAGGTGACTTAACCCCCGCCCTGGGCAGCCTCTCCCACTGCCCAATGACCCTTTCCATGAATATTTTTTTCCTGATGTCCAGCCTGAACCTCCCGTGGTGGAGTTTGAGGCCATTCTTGTGCATTCAGTGTCTACATTGCTCATCCCCTGGAGCTTCCCGTCTCCCTCAGAGATGGGAATTTGTGGGCAATTTGTGAGGCTTATTAAAATATCGTTGTGAAAGGGTAACGCAAGTACTTGAACAGGGAAGACTAGAAAAGATTTGTCACGTTAACCGGAGACTTATAAGTCTTGTTTCCTCTTCCTTGCGCCTTCTTCCCATAGGAGTATAATGGTCATTTGTTATTTGTGGAGGGGAAAAAAAAAAAAAGCCTCTTTGGATGTTGTGCTGGTTTCTTGCAGGAGAGCGAAGCCGCTGTATCTGACTCCCAATCTGACGCAGGCTGGCTCGGTGCTCAGATGCCTGGCACATTCTTTCAAATAAAGCCAAATGAGCAGCATTATCCTGCGAGCGGCGCGGCCTGAACCTTGTTTGTGTGGCCACGGGAGTGTGGGCTGGAATACAGCTCGGGCCATTATCATGTCATGAGCACAATTACTCTGTAAGGGGGAGAAAGGGGTTCGGGCCTGCTAGAGGCTTAAGAATAAAGGCTTGTTTGGGAGAATTATTCACTGGGTCCCTGCTGTAGGTGGACGGCAGCAGATTAGAAGGAAACATTATCTCTCAGGGCAAGTTCAGAAGGACAAATGAAGCCAAACTGGCACGGGCTGAGAGTCCCCATACATTATTCTCTTTGCTCTACAAATCTGTGAGAACAAAGTGCTCAGTGTAAACGCTCACCAGGGCCTTTTTTCCCCCTGCAGGACCGCGAAAGTTCAGCGCGAGACGCGGGGCCACGTGTTGGCTATTAGTCCACTACAAAGAGCATTTGAGATTAGAATTTAGAGTCTCATAAAAACATTATTGTCTGCATCCTGGGACATTTGTTTGTTAGGGCAACACGGCCTGAAAAAATGTGACCCTGGGCGCAGCTGTGTGCCTCGCCGCTCTTGTCATCGCCGGCCCACCTAGGGGGCTACCTCAGGCCCCCAGATTGGCTTCACCCCACAAACAGCCCCTGCACCCCCCCTGCCCTCAAGGCACCCCCAGAGCCTCCCCAGGTACCACCCGCCTTCCTCCCCTGGGCTCCAAGGAAGGTGACTCAACCCCCTCCCTGGGCAGCCTCTGACACTGCCCAATCACCCTTTCTGTGAAGAATTTTTTTCCTAATGTCCAGCCTGACCCTCCCCTGGTGGAGCTTGAGGCTATTCCCTCTCGTCCTGTCCCCTGTCCCTTGGCAGAAGAGCCCAGCTCCCTCCTCTCCACAACCTCCTCTCAGGTAGTTGGAGAGAGCAATGAGGTCTCCCCTCAGCCTCCTCTTCTCCA
>WAAB01022657.1:83554-98854 GCA_013389865.1 Piaya cayana
GCAGCAACCCAAAACCAAGAGTTTCCCCACATGGGCTGCATATTCTGATGCAACATCCCCGCAGAGCAAAGGGCTGGTGGCCTCTGTGTCTTTAAACAGGAGGAGAAAATGTTCTGGCTGTGGTGGGTGGACCTGGACCAGGTGCAGCCAAGGCAGCAGCAGCAGCACTAAAGCCCCTGCCAGGGTCGGGGTAGATGATTCTCCACTTCAGGCTGCTTTTTTTGTTATCATCTATCAGTGAATAAAGTGTTCGAGAGAGAAGATTAGAGCATGGGGTATTTGATGCCTGGAGGAGTTGTTAACGGAGGTGGGTTCCTCGTCTTGGGAACTCAGGCTGGGCTGTGGGGCAGGAGGGTCGGACGAGGGTGGAGGTGACTGGGGAAGAGCAGCCGGCTGGCATCTTCCACCGGGCTTATCTAGGTCTGCCAGCACGTGGTCGGGGTTTGTGTGCGCTGGGCCTCGCGGGGAGGCGTGTGAGAGATGCAGGGGCGTGGGACGGGGTGGGGGGGTGAGGTGCCTGCCCGCGTCTGGAGGTGTTGGCGGAGCTTCGGGGAGCAGCCGGGCTGTGGGGCGCTTGAGCGGGGCTGGAGGAGCCCGGCGAGCGCGGCGCTGAGCTCTCTGCTACGTACAATCAAGCCGTGATCGCTTCTATCGCGAAGATAAACTGGCCATTGTTGCCAAAAATAAATGTTAGTGTTCCAAATCCACACTTCAATAGCACCAGCTCATTAGAGATGCATATCATTTGGCTCCAGTCCCACACCTTCCAGCTCGTTATAAATATGCAGTTGCTGCTGGCTCTACCCCAATCATCTCTGCAATCAGAGCTTTTAATTAGGTTAATTAAATTGTATCAAACCTCGCAGGGACGCAGTTCACTGATGCTGATGAGGCAGCCAAAACAGACCTTAACTCCAGCTCTAATGAAGGCCCTGCTGCCTGCTGCAGCTAATGACAATGCATAATAAATTAGAGCTTCCCTAGAAAGGTGCACGAGGGCTCGTGCTTCAGTAAATGATGATCTATGTGCACTAACTTACTCTTTCGATCCCAAGGTTTTTGCCGAGCCAGGGATCATCCTGGGAATTCGTTCCCGCTAAATAATGGGCTCCTACCTGCTCAAAGCAAGGCCGCTCACCTTGGGTCTCTCTGAAAGCTTTGGGCACGCAACTGGAGAGATGGCAAAGTGAATATCTGCTGCTTTCACCTCGCACACAGCACTTGGCCTGGGCCTGCTTTTCCCAACAGGTATTTATTTATTTTAATTGAATTTGGATAGGAAGATCCAGTCTGGAGGGAGATGGGAGCTGTGTCCAAGCGCGCAGCAGTGGGAATGGGGACGATGCCCTGTGCCCAGGCTGCTCCTGGCTGTTAGCAGCCCCCGCACTCCTTTCAGTCAGGTGGGGAAAGGTCCTCGTGGCCAAGGAGCCCCTGGAAAAGAGGTTCAGGGCAGCCCTGTCGAGCAGCAATTAGTCACACCTGATTTACATCTTGCTCTTTCAACTCCTTGCTGTGAAGCTGCTCGGGCTTGAGTGGAGGAACTCCACCACCCTCTTCTCCTTGGTGCCCTTGGGCAAGTCACCTCAGCTGAACCTGGCTGCGAGGGCAGCGGGGTCTTGGCGACAGTGGGAATCCTGATGGCTGGAGATGCCGATGAGTCCAAACCCAGGACCCTCATCCTGCTGGCGACCATGGGACAGTGAGTGGGAGCTGCCAGGACTCTGGGCTCCCTGGCTGCTGGGGACAATTGGTGGGATGGGTGGGATCACAACCTCCCTGCCCTGCTCTGCTGGAAGAGGAGGGTTCGGAAGTTTCCGAGTGTCCCTCTGGTGTGCTCTGGAGCCTCCCCAACACATCGGCTTTTGCCTTTGTCGCTGTGCCCCAGGGATGGGGTGAGAGATTCCCACTGTGCCGCTCTCCAGCCTGGTCGAGGCTCGGACAATGGGACCTAGAGGAAACCACCCATGAAACTCAAAGGCTGGTGATGGTTCTCCTGCCATCTATGTATCATTGCGGTCGCCTAGAGATAATCCTGCAAGGCTTTTGATGGAGCCTGATATTTAGCTTGTATAGATGGTCATTATCAATTGAGTTCTTTAGCTTGAAAAAGGAATTACATGAAATTATTACACAGCACGATATTACTCTGAGCCACCTGAAACCTGAGCCGCGAATCTGTGAGGTATTTTGATATCTGTATCTTACGAGCTGCAGGGAATCTCCTTGCTAAAGAACCTGTTGGTTCAGCCTTTGATACTGTAATTATCGCGAGCAGAAAATAGCTGTGGGCTGTTTCTCTCTGTCCTTCCCCGCGAGGACGCAGCTAGAGGACGGCACATCCCACCAACGTCTCTCTCCACATCTTTACTGGTGTTTGGGTGGGTGTTTGGTTTGTTAGAAGGTATTGACTCTCCTCAGAGCCTTGTAGAAACGTTTCAGGACTTGAGGAGGAGGGAACTAAGCTCGGGGAGTCAAACCAAGAGCGAGAGCTGATGGATGAACCCAAGGAAAGGGTTTGGCCAGGAAGGAGCTGGTGGTGACTGACCCACAGGGAAGATCCAGCTGCTGCTGTACGATGGCAACCACAGCCTACAACCCTCTCTTAAATACTGTGCTCTCTTAAATGTCTCTTTTTTTCCAGTTACCTTCCCAGAACCTCCTGGAAAACACAATTTCCAGCCCAAACTCTCTCCCGGGCAGTTTGTACACAGTTGTGCCTGTGCCAGCGCCTTTCTCTGCTCTTTTCCATGTATTTTCATGCTGTTTTCTGTCTGTAAGCTTTGTAAGGTGCTTGTAGAGCCTTCATCTTGCTAGGCTGAAGGAGCTGAGCCCTAGGTCAGTTTGTAAGGTGCTTTCAGTTCCCTTTTGCACCTTAAAGGCTCTTTCAGCTGTTCTGCAGTGAATGGATCTTTCCTGAACCTTGGTGACCTGCTGTTCCAGCTATGACCATCCCATAATTTATTCCCAGATACTTCCCATATTACCTCCCTGATATATTGGGTTTTTTTAACTCTGGCAGCCTAATTCTGTGACTACACCTACAATTTTTCCCCTTTTCAAAAATGTGGAATTAAGGTTAACGAGGATTCGTGCACTCAGATAGCTGCTACATGAAGAAGAATCCAGCTTCCCTACTAATTGTGAAGCTGAGCAAGAGTCCAGTGCTCTCCATAACCTCCTCCTCGTCCTTCTTTATTGACATAATTCTTTAATAGTTGTGGAGTGTGGTGTTGGATGTGGGGAGCTGTTTTCAGAGAGCTCAGCTTCTTTCATCAAAGATGATCCGAGGGCTGGAGCTCCTCCCGTATGAGGACAGGCTGAGAGCGTTGGGGGTGTTCAGCCTGGAGAAGAGAAGGCTCCAGGGAGACCTTAGAGCAGCTTCCAGTGCTGAAAGGGGCTCCAGGAAAGCTGGGGAGGGGGTCTTGGTCAGGGAGAGGAGGAGGGGGAATAGATCCCCCTCTCCAAGGAGATCTGGGAGTGACCTTCCAGTATCTGAAGGGGCTACGAGAAAGCAGGGAAAGGGACTGTTCATGAAGTTTTGTAGTGATAGGATGGGGTCAACGGGTAGAAACTGGAAAGGGGCAGATTTGGAGCAGATATAAGGAGGAATTTCTTCACTAGGAGAGCGGTGAGGACCTGGAACAGGTTGCCCAGGGGAGTCGTGGCTGCCCCATCCCTGGAGGGGTTCAAGGCCAGGTTGGATGGGGCTTGGAGCCCCTGATCCAGTGGGAGGTGTCCCTGTGCGTAGCAGGAGGGTTGGAACTGGATGGGTTTGGAGGTCCCTTCCAACCCAAACTATTCTACGATTCTTTCAAGACATGAAGAGGGACTGGGAATCTTCCTGAGAAAACACCAAATTGAACCTGGGGGTTACTTTTGCTCCCTGAGGTGTTTCCTCCCCCTTGTCTGCCCAGGAAAGTCAGAACAGATTCTCCCTAGCAAACAGCTGGTTCCCATTCATCTGCGCTGTCGGAAGTCTTGGCACCAGAAGATGGTGTTTAACCTGCAATGGCATTTTTGCTATTAACTGCCAAGCGTTTCTCTGGACACCGAGCCACGGTAACACTGTGGAGCACACCTGTGGGTGTTGGTTAGATAAAGTTGTTTGGTTTTACACTTTGAGACTGGTTTTTTGGGTTTGTGTTTGTTTTTTTTTTTTTGCTGAGAGCCGCTGGAGCTCTGCGGGGCTGCTGCCGTGACTCAGACCTGCCGGCCAAGTGGGGCTTCCGTGATCAGCAGCCACCGAATCCTTGAATGTTGCAGGCAGGAGCAAGTGGAACGTGTTTGTGCAGGAGAGCTGGCACCTCCACTCAGCCTGTTGTGGTCACGAGATGATAAATCAACCCCACAGCTGACTGGATTTGTACCCAGGCTTCTGTGGTCGGCGTCCAGGAGGATGTCTGGGTGGTGGAAGAGTGAAACAGCGCTTCAGTTTCCCTTTAAGTCCTTTGTGGTTTCCCAGGGAAAAGTTACTTGGAAAAGGCGCCGCTTTTACTCCTCATGACCCGTAAACACAAAAACTCATTTCATAGAATCACAGAATCACCAGGTTGGAAGAGACCCACCGGATCATCAAGTCCAACCATTCCCATCAATCACTAAACCATGTCCCTCAGCACCTCGTCCACCTATGCCTTTAAACCCCTCCAGGGAAGGTGACTCAACTCCCTCCCTGGGCAGCCTCTGACACTGCCCAATCACCTTTTCTGTGAAATTTTTTTTCCCAATGTCCAGCCTGAACCTCCTCTGGTGGAGCTTGAGGCCATTCCNAGCCTCCTCTCTAAAAGATAAGAAATCCCACCTGCAGTTCTCTGCTGTGAGAGCACTGACCACTCACAGCTTCGCAGGTACCTACTGCATCCCATAATATCTTGCCCCTTCAAGAGGTGGCTCTCTCCCAGGGATTATGTTATTTGTGCCCATTGCAACACGTTCACGATGGGTATTCGAGCAGCCGGCTCACGAGCGGCTCCGGTTTGGGTTGCTACTATCCAGCTCCTGCCAGACAGGAATTCTTTTTTTGTGTGTCTTCCAGTGGAATTGTTGTTTTCATTCTCATCCTTTCCAGTAATGATGCAGATAGAATTAATCAAGGCTAAAGCTCAAATATTTATCCATTTAAATCTCCATCTGAAAGAGATTTCACTTCAGGGATGCTCGGCCAGCGGCGTGGGGGCCTGGACATGCAGCTCTAAAACCAATTAAAGGGTCCCCAAAGACGCAGGTGAACTCGGTATCTCTCTTAAAATCAAATCTGCTTTTCACGCTGCTTGCTTTTTGTGCTTCTCTAAACATCACTAATTGAAGTTTTTCAAATTACGCTTATAAAATCCTGATGGAAAGGAAAGCTGCTCTCTGGGAAGGGGATCACGAGCCTCCAGAACCGGAGTTGGTAAAACTGGATGTTTGGATGTTCTCCCTCAGCTTCAGGCACTTGGAGTCTGGACGCTGCCAGACTTGCGGACGTTCCGTGTTGGCAGCAGCGGGGAGCAGGGCTGACTGGTACGAGCAGAACCAGCTGAAACCCTTTCTCAGGAGCCCAGGAGCACACGTGGCATCATCCCACCTCCTGCATCCCAGGTAGCATCCCCACTCCTGTAGCCTGGCTGACAGCAGCACCCCCACTCCTGGTGGCACCCCCACTCCTGGTGGCATCCCCGCTGGCATCTCAGCATCCCCAGTCTCCTGCAGCATCACCTCTCCTGCTTCCCAGCTCCTGCTAGCATCCTGACTGCTGTTAGCAATACCAGCGCATCCCAGACCCCCATCCCGCATCCTGGCTCCCTGGTCCCCATCCAAGGATCCCTGCTTCCTCGGTCCCCATCACTGCATCCCTGCTTCCTCGCATCCCTGCTTCCCGCATCCCCGGCCCCCATCCCTGCTTCCCTGCTTCCCCGCATCCCCGATCCCCATCCCTGCATCCCCGCACCCCTGCTTCCCTCATCCCCAGTCCCTGTCCCTGCATCCCTGCATCCCCAGTTCCCATCCTTGCATCCTGCTTCCCCGCATCCCCGGTCCCCATCCCTGCTCCCCGCATCCCTGCTCCCCGCATCCCTGCTCCCCGCATCCCTGCTCCCCGCATCCCTGCTCCCCGCATCCCTGCTCCCCGCATCCCTGCTCCCCGCATCCCCAGTCCCCATCCTTGCACCCTGCTTCCCCGCATCCCTGCTTCCCTCATCCCCAGTCCCCATCCCCGCATCCCCTGTCCCCGCTTCCCTGCATCCCCGATCTCCTGCATCCCCGATCCCCATTCCTGTATCCCAGCATCCCCCGTCCCTATCCCAGCATCCCCAGTCCCCATCCCTGCATCCTGACATCCCCGGTCCCCATCCCCGTATCCCTGGTCCCCGGTCCCCATCCCCGCCGCGGCGCGTTGCTGTCCCCTGCCGGCCGGCCCCGGCTAACAGGGAATCTCCCCCCCCCGCCCCGCCTTTCCCCTCGGGAAGCGACTTCCACGGGGAAGCAACTTCGAGCGGCGTTTTTATTCCCGTGCTGAATCCCCGGCGCCGAGCGGGGCCAGCGGGCTGCGAGCAGCGACATCCCAGCCCTTCACCCTCCCCGCGGGAGCATCTTGGCTGCCAGGACCACCCGCGGTTCTTCCCAGAGAAGCCTCACCCGGCGGTTGTTGCTACTTGGGAATCTTCGCAAGGGCAGAAAAGAGTGTCTGAAGTTGCATTTTTATCGTGTAAAGAAGTCGCGTTTCACCGGAGAGCAGCCAGGAAAACTCCCAACGTGGGAAGAGCATCTTCCCTTTCACCATCCTGCATGGGCATGTGCTGCTGACTGGCAGACACAGCGCAGGGGAGAGAGATAAGAGCAGGAATGTTTACGCCCAGGCTCTCTTTAACTTGCCCCAACAGCTCCAGGACACTCAGGGATGTGGCTTCATTGTTCTTGGTTGAAACCCCTTCCAACAAGGATAACAAAGAGAGCACAAACTCCTGTCCCGCAGCCAGCATCGCCTCTCTTCGAACAGGACAGGGGACTCTGGGGATCCAGCGAGGCACAGGGACTCCTACTGCACAGGAGATGATGGCATCATAGACCCATTAAGGCTGGAAAAGACCTCTAAGATCAACAGGCAATCCTGGGAATCCAGGGACTCCTACTGTACAGATGATGGCATCATAGACAAATTAAGGTTGGAAAAGAGCCCTAAGATCATTGACAGGTGACCCTAGGAATCCAGCGAGGCACAGAGACTCCTACTGCACAGGAGATGGAATCATAGACAAATTAAGGTTGGAAAAGACCTCTAAGATCATCGACAGGTGACCCTGGGAATCCAGTGAGGCACAGAGACTCCTACTGCACAGGAGACAATGGAATCACAGACCTGTTAAGGTTGGAAAAGACCTCTAGGATCATTGACAGGCGACCCTGGGAATCCAGCAAGTCACAGAGACTCCTACTGCACAGGAGACGATGGAATCACAGGCCCATTAAGGTTGAAAAGACCTCTAAGATCATCAACAGGCAACCCTGGGAATCCAGCGAGGCACAGGGACTCCTATTGCACAGGAGATGATGGAATCATAAACCCATTAAAGTTGGAAAAGACCTCTAAGATCATCCAGTCCACCAAACAGCTTCTCGGCCCTGGAAATGGTTCATAAAGGTCAAGTTCTTCCTTCCTCTCTGTATAGTAGAAGCAACGATCCCACTGCCAGCACCGTCCCAGACAAGCCTGGCTAACGAGGTGCCTGGATTTAGCAACGCGCCCTCAGCGATGCCTTTCAGCTCTTGGGTGTGAAAGGCTTTGTGCAGATAAAGCCCAATTTGGGAGTGGTGAGCGATTAAAAAGATAACGAGTCAACTTTAACCTGCTTGAAAAGGCTGCTGAAAAAACTGACCTAACGCCTCTTCCAGTCTGGGGCGTGTCGTGGTCTCCTGGTCCACGATCCCAGAGTTCCTCTTCCATCCATTCCTGCAGGTGACCAGGTTCCCGGCCTCTTAATTCTGCCCTTGACTTTTCAAGGATCGTTTCTGGCATGTATGAGGAGGAGGATGTTCAGGCACCCCTTGTGGCTTCCCGCTGGAAACACCCACAGAACAAACTCACCGATTTATTAATCAATTAATTAGATACAATGTATCTCTGGCTACCACAGGCCCACAGTGATTTGTTTTAATGAAGTGGCGAGCGGCAGTGAAAACCAAGCGGATCCAGTGCACCAGCCCTTTGCGTGATGGATTCTTTCTCTCCAAGCGAAGACAGTAACAATTATTTAAAGGAATGATCAACGTTTCCGCTGAAATTTGAATTTGTAAATAGCGGGTCTGCTTGTTGTCTCTTTCTTCACCTTTATTTTATGGGTTTTGTCCTGGAAAAAAAGAACAAGGAGAAACATATTTGCTTGTATGGAAGAAGGAAAAAGACCCCACCCTCACATAAATCCAGAATTCCCTGTGTGAGACCAACAAGCCATTGGTGAGAAGGGTCATTTTCCACTGTTTAGGCCAGAATTCTGTTTCCATCTACTCTTTCCGCCTCTAGGTTGTCAGGCACAACCTGTTTTGTTAACAAGCACCCGTGAAGGGCGAGTCCTGCTGAAACAAATGATTTTTCTGGTCATTGGGACCTTTAAGATCTAATAACCTACGGAAATGGTTCCATGCCTCTGCTGCTTGAAGGGATTGATTTAGTACCTGAGAGGTGGTAACAGGGCTGGAGGAAAGACTGGGCGCATCATTTTTGATAGGAATGGTTGGACTCAACGATCCAGTGAGTCTCTTCCAACCTGGTTGTTCTATGATTCTATGATTTCAAAGTTGAGACTTTGTCCTTGGTAAAAGGACTGGACTAGATGCACTAGCGGGTATAATTTACTGGCCGTGACACGCCTAGAATGCTGCATCTTCTCACCTCTTCCATACTTAAAGAGAATCACTTATTTTGAGGAGTTATCTGGATTTGAAGAGTCACCTGGAAGTGTCAATATTAAATCGGAGTGAAGAAACTCATAGATACAACACGAGACCAAGCGACCTCGACAAAACAGACTACAAGAAGCAGAACCAAACCCCTCACCAGCAGATCTTTACGTGTCTGGATTTTCTGTGCAACGACGAACATGGCCTTTTCCCTTTCGATGCGCTGCTTCAGGAGGTCATACTGGTTCTTCCTTTGCTGGGCTAATTTCTGCAGGAAAGAAAAAAAAAAAGAAGCGTTTTAAGCATTTTTAAGACTAAGAAGTAAGGGAGACATCGTGGTCCATAATTGGCCGTTCTGAGGCATCTGGTTTTCAGACTTCTAAGTCAAAATCCTATCAGAGAACACCAGTTCCGTGGCAGGATTCCAGAGAAGCATTTTAACCTCGATTCAGAGGTTTTCTAGTTAGGACTTAATTCTTTGTGCTTGTTTTCATCTCCTAAATCCAAACATAAACCCCCGTCCCACGCCCCCTCTAACGTAATTTAGATGCTGTGTCATGGTCAGCAAACGGCTGGAATTTCATTTCTTTCAATGCTCTGAGCTTCAACGTTGACTGCAAGATAACGTTTAACTCCTTAATGAAAACTCGGTTTATCCAGAGGAGGGGGGAGAAAAGAAAAAGACCGGAGACCAATTCCTGAAGTGCTTAGGAGTTGTACAGATGCCTCCCAAAATGCTACTTGTTTGGTCATGTTTACCTGCTCGGAGCAGATAAGCTTTCCCAGCACGAAAATGGTGCTACTGCAGGTGTGATTTCAGTAATTAAATTAAGGAGAACAGATCCCAACACGCTTCAAATATGACTCAGACGTTTAGAGAAGAGAACTCGTCAGTCTGCGACTCGCCCAACCGCTTTCCCGACAAGCCAAACTGAGAAAGCTGGCAAGGAGCGAGGGACCACAGGGTGTTCGTTATCTGACATCTGCTTCAGAACCAACAGGTTACAAATGTACCAATCAGCAATTTTAGACGGCTTCATTTTTACCTGACAGGAACGAACTCAAGCTGCAGGACTGCTCAATACACCTGAATTAATTGCGTGGTGTTTGCAGCGCTAAAGCTGAGCGGAACTACTGCTGGGACATAAGCGCTGTGATATTAAAACCGCAGAATCGATGTTGATTGCACAAGGAATTCATCCTAAAGCATCGTGAAACACTTTAAGTGAGGAAAGCCAGGAAACGAGATTGTAGCTTTAACATCTTTAAGAAGAAAAGAAGGGAGACACATCCTCCACTTCAGGCTCAGACCCTACTAACTGAAAAGCACCAGGTGATCAGAAACACAGCAACAGGTACATTTGTGTTGGGAATAAATTTCTCCACGTCCCTGTTCAGGCGTGCAAGGGTTTGGGAGAAGGTGTGAGGGGAAGCTTAGCAGTGGATGCTGCAAAAATCACTCTTAAAACGGCAGCAATCTAATGCAAAGATAGTTTCGTAGGTGTGTGATGAGTAATGGCGGAGAAATTCATCAATTTCCCCAAGGAAAGGGCCTAATTGGCTCTATACTGTTCCCTTCTAGCCCAGAGAACACAACTCTTGATTTATAACCCACAGTGGATTGGGATACAAGGAGAATAAGCTCTCCTATGTTAGTCCAGGAGAGGATTTGACTCCAGACTTGACGATGAGAAGCCTGGAGAAGAGGAGGCTGAGAGACGACCTCACTGCTCTCTGCAACTACCTGAAAGGAGGTTGTGGAGAGGAGGGAGCTGGGCTCTTCTCCCAAGTGACAGGGGACAGGACAAGAGGGAATGGCCTCAAGCTCCACCAGGGGAGATTAAGGCTAGAGATTAGGAGGAAGTTTTTCACGGAAAGGGTCATTAGGCATTGGAATAGGCTGCCCAGGGAGGTGGTTGATTCACCTTCCCTGGAGGTGTTTAAGGGACGGGTAAGCGAGGTCCTTAGGGACATGGGTTAGTGTTTGATGGGAATGGTTGGACTCGGTGATCCGATGGGTCTCTTCCAACCTGGTGATTCTATGATTCTATGAAGCGACACTCACTACAGCCTCGTGTCACCAATACAAACTCTAAGAGAACAGAACCACTTTGAATTCTTCCACAATGACCCAACAAATCCTCTTCCATGCTCACAATACCAAAGAAATACAACTCTACAGGAACTTTAATACAGGTTTCTGTAATGTTCTGCTCTGCAGCGCAAGCTACCTTGAGGTGGACAGGATCCGTGGCTCCTTTCAGGGTCTCCTTCTGCAATGTTGCGATGGTCGGTCGGTTGTACACTCTGTCTACGAGCTCCGGCACAGTATCCAGGTGAGTTACGATATCAAACTCCTTAACTGGAGACAGAAAGAAGTTGGGAATAAGCTCACGTGGGCTTCTTGGAGTAATGGTCAGCAAACCTTCAAGCATGTAGCTTAAGCAAAGCCCCAGCAATGTAACCTCAGCAGAACTGAGCTCTTATCTAGCAATCAAGAGAACTTTCTAGAGCGCCTGAATTAGTATTCCTGAAAAGAAATAGCTTTTTTACAGTAACAGCATAAAGCAAGCACCGTATTTCTTTAAATATCCTGCAATAAGACCTCACAGAACTTGTTTTCTGATACAACCCATTGAAATCCTACCTTCTTTCTTGGTATCGAAAAAGAACACGTGCTTGTTGGGCTTCTTCCCCTCAGCATCCAGGAGATGGAGCTCTGACTTCAGCCTCTCGATTTTCTGCAGGGAAGAAAAGTTAATCTGCTTGTCCCAGCACCCCTAACAAGGCAAATATGTTCCCCTGAAGCGAATTCCTGTTTGTTTCTCAAGCAGGAGAACTCTTCCTTCCTTTTTAATCGCTGAACATATTTCTAGTCTATATGTCACGTCTGCGTTACCTGCTTGAGAAAAGGTCAAGAATAGTTTCTTGTATTATCCAGTCAAGCTTGTAGAAATCAATTTTCAAAGCGGTAAGTTAAAGCACTAACGATTCCCACGGCATCGCTAGCAAAAGCAGGAAGGAAAACTCCAAGCTGACTTTGTTTTATTTTTCTCTCTGCAGTGACGGCATGTGGATCAACATCGGGGCATAAAAAATCTTCCAAAGCGGGTCGTATTTCTGTTGAATCCCTGCCTACCACGTTCAAACCACCCACCTCAGTAACCACAACCCTCAATCCTTTAGAAATACGAGAAGCAAAAGCATGTTTTGTGTCTGAAATCTAAATAAGAACTTGCCACGTTTTATCGGTTTCTATGACTCTGCACACCTCTCACCTCTGCTGACGTTGCCGTCTATCATTTCCAGGATTAAACTAATCGGGTTTCGTGAAACACAAACACAATTGCCAACCGCAGATCGCGATAAAAAGAACAACGCTGACAGGTGAGACGCTAAAGTGGTGAAGTTCTACCTTGGCTTCTGCCACTCTCTTCATCTCCACATATTTAATATCCTGCGTCCTCATCAGCTTCGCCTGCTCAGGGGTCACTTCATCCTTTGGCTGCTTTATTACATGGACTCCATCCTAAAACCAGACAGAACACAGTGCTTAGAGACACTTCTCCAACCACAGGACACTCTGTGTCCTAATGATCAAAGCAAAAGAACCTCCTTGTCCTTCGCCCCTTGCTTTCTTCCACGGGCACCACACCAGGTCTGCTAAGTTATTTACTAATTCATAAATTAGAAACAGAACAAGGTAGGAAAAAGAATTACTTAGATCAACACAGTGTAACCCTGCTTGAAGGCAGTTCAGCTTCTCACCTGGAGCTCCGAACGTATCATTTTAAAGTAGAACTCATCAGGATTCTTGTCCAGAGCTTTCTTCTGAAGCGCTCTGAGGGCATTCTGTTTCTTGTGGTAGTCACTGGGGAAAAAATAAGCCAAACAGAAGTTGTTCAGTGGTTTCTGTGTGTTCCCAGCCCCTGACATGATGCAGAGACCTCAGAGTGGCACTTGTAACTCTAAGGCAGCAGAAAAGGCTCCACATATAGATCAGGGCACCAACAAAGAGTGCAAGCCTTACAGAGCTGGAAATGAACAGTGTCCAGCAGTGTTAGAGGAATAACAGAAATATATTAATCCATTCAGCAATGCTGACCCAGCTGCTGAGGACTCTCAGATCTTCCACAGAATCAGCCATTAACGATGGAAGATAGCACTTACGAGTTTTGTATTAACCACAATAATCATGATTTTGGGAGGCCTTTGCCTTCCCTAGTCCCCATCCCTCTGGCTCTGCCTGGGGATGTTGAGTCCTCTGTCCATGCTGGGCTCATCTCTGTGAAGGTGCCTGCTCCATTCCATGGGGATGAGACACCCCACCACTGGATCAGAAGGAGCATCCCACCACAGGGCACCCAGTGACTCCACAGAATGGAGCAATCCATGTCTCCATAGAACAGGGAGCTGCCACTGCCTCTGAGACCGCGCAGTGCTTGCTCTGTGCCTGCTGAGCCCCATCAGCACCCTGATTACACCCTCCCCTGCTCCCATCATTCCCCTTCCAGAGCCCAACTCACTCAGCACGAAGCCTGTAGTCCTTCTTCTTCTCCAGCAACCCCAGCTTCTTCCGGGAGGCAGGCTAGGGGCAAAAGACAGACATCAGCACTGGCACTTGCTGCCACTGGTCCCCATCCTGATCCCAGTCCCGTTGCTGCACACAGACCTGGGCCCGCTCACGGTGCGGGCGCTGCCCTGACTTGGCGGCTTTCCTGAAGGCGGATGACATGGTGGTGGGTGGTGGCTTCTCCTCGCCTCACTCAGTCTGCTCCTGCTGTGGTGTGGGACCTGCTGCGGTGCTGGTGTCCCTGCTGGTGACTCTGTCTGTATGGACAGGATCCTAGTTAGGTCCTGCCCTGGTTGTCCCAATTCATAGAATCACAGAATCACCAGGTTGGAAAAGACCCAGCGGATCATCGAGTCCAACCATTCCCATCAATCACTAACCCATGTCCCTCAGCACCTCGTCAACCCATCCCTTAAACCCCTCCAGGGAAGGTGACTCAACCCCCTCCCTGGGCAGCCTCTGACACTGCGCAATCACCCTTTCCGTGAAATGTTTTTTCCTAATGTTCAGCCTGACCCTCCCCTGGTGGAGCTTGAGGCCATTCCCTCTTGTCCTGTCCCCTGTCCCTTGGGAGAAGAGCCCAGCTCCCTCCTCTCCACAACCTCCTCTCAGGGAGTTGCAGAGAGCAATGAGGTCTCCCCTCAGCCTCCTCTTCGCCAGGCTAAATTCGATCCCAGTGGGGTCTCACCCTGCCTGTCCCGTTCCCCACAGTGGTGCTGGTGCCCCAGCCTGTCCCCCCTCTGCCCCTGTCAGTCCCGATCCAATCCCGGTCTGGTCCCTCCCAGTGCTGGTGCTGGCACCGGTGCCAAGGCCTGTCCCGATCCTGTCCCGGTCCCTCCCAGTCCTGCTCTGCCGCGGTGCCAGTGCCCTCACCTGTCCTGATCCAGTCCCTCCCGGTGCCCCCGCCTGTCCCGGTCTGGTGTCCCTCACCGCGGTCCCGGTGCCCTCACCTACCCCAGTCTGGTACCTCCCGGTCCCGGTGCCGCTACCTTGTCCCTCCCGGCCACCCCTGGCCCCGGTGTCCCCACCTGTCCCGATCTAGTTCTTCTCAGTCCCTCCCGGTGCCGGCGCCCCGGCCTGTCCCTCACGGTCCCCGCCGGTGCCGGTGTCGCGGCCTGTCCCCGTGTGGTCCCGGTGCCCCCGCCTGTCCCAACCCGGTCCCTCCTGATGCCGCTGTCCCTCCCACTCCTCTCTGTACCGGTGTCCTCACCTGTCCCGGCCCCTCCCGTACCGCTGCCCCGGCCCGTCCCCTCGCCGATGCCGCCGCGTGAGCCCCCCGCTCCGTCCCCGCACCGGAAGGGGCGGTACTTCCGGTCCCGGGCAGTACTTCCGGTCCCGCCGGGTGGTGCTGCCCCCATGGCCGCGGAGGGTCCGCGCCGCCCGCCCGGTGCCCCCGGGTCCCCACTGCCCCGTGTCTCTGCCGGTTTGGGGCACCTCCTGTTCCCAGCGCCGCTCCCGGGAGGGGCGGCACGAGTCCCAGTCGGGGGGTGGGACCAGGGGATCCGGTGACCCCGGGGCTGGGACCGCAGGGACTGGGGGAAAACGGGGAGCGGAGGCTACAGGGAGTTTGGTGGCCCCGGTGCTATGACCGCCGGGACCGGGGGATGCGGTGACCCCGGGTCTGGGACTACAGAGATCGGGTGAAACGGGGAGCGGGGGTAGTGACCACCGGGCTGTGACCGGGGACACCGGAGACGGGGATTGGGGGCAGCAGGGGCCGGGGAGCCCGGTGATCCTGGGACTGGGGGGCACCGGGAGGACTAGGGCTGTGACAGAGGGGAGAAAAGACCGGGGGATCCGGTCACCCCGGGGCTGGGACCGCAGAGACCGGGGAAAACGGGGACCGGAGGGGG
>WAAB01022657.1:99769-114778 GCA_013389865.1 Piaya cayana
CCAAGGGACAGGGGACAGGACGAGAGGGAATGGCCTCAAGCTCCACCAGGGGAGGGTCAGGCTGGACATTAGGAGGAAAATTTTCATGGAAAGGGTGATTGGGCAGTGTCAGAAGCTGCCCAGGGAGGGGGTTGAGTCCCCTTCCCTGGAGGGGTTTAAGGTGTGGGTGGACGAGGTGCTGAGGGACATGGGTTAGTGATTGATGGGAATGGTTGGACTCGATCCGATGGTCTCTTCCATCCTGGTGATTCTCCGATTCTTCCGTGCAAGCACTGGGTGTAGTTCGCAGTTAGCCTGGGTGAAGCGTGTTTAGCAGCGATTACTCCCCGTGCACTCGCAGCCGCAGCGGGTGCATCCATTGGGGGTTACAGTGAGCCTGAGGTCTCTGGGCTTAGGTTTGAATTTCATACATCCCCTTTCCCAGTTTTGAAAAATCATAAATCTTTCCAGAGTGGGAAAACCCGTTGCTGGAGCGGAGCGAGAGCTGCCCTGCTCCTGAGGGTCCAACAGAGACACAAGCGAGAAGTGTGTGAGCAGATTCCCCTTTTCTACCTCCTCTCCCAAGCGTGAGATGTCTGTGGCTTTTCTAACTGCTGGGAATGTGGGATTGCCGGCTATTCCTTCGCTGCTCATTTTTGAGAAGCGTTTTCTTGGCTGTTTCCTTAGGAGTCTCTCCGATTTCAATGCCTTTGGCACAAGTGCTATTTCGCTGGTGTTCACACAGGCGTTAAAAGCTGCCTCGTCTCCCTAATTTGCTCTGTCAGAAGGCGCTTCAGCTCCCTGACAGGCAGGGAACGGCTGACGCTCTCTCGTCTCACAGTTGTGCCATTGTCTTTTCTTTCCCTGGGATGCAGCCCCTCTGGTTCTCCGGCTGGCTGCTTCCTCGGGGCACGGAGCCGTGAGCTGTAGTTTAATTCTTCCCCAGCCGGGGTCTGTAATTTTGCGTCGTTTAAAGCACGGGAGACAAAAATACAGGCAGCATCGTCAGTTGTGAGGGCACTAATTATAGTGGATGCTCCCCAGCTAAAAGCGCGTTTTGGAATAAGAGCTCCTTAAACCTTCGCGCGGGGACGCACTGAAGGCAGGGTGGTGGCTGGAAATATTCCGAATTCCCTAGCAGAAAGCCCTGTGAGCAGCACTGTTTGATGTTTTTTGGATGAATGTTGATGCCTCTTCCCATGCCTGCAGAATGCGACCCAAAAAAGCTGGTCAGTGATGAATGTCCTGAAGGTCAGGCTGGCTCCGTGCTCTCCGAGGAGGACGGCGGGTCTGCTGTCAGCCCTCCGTCCTGTTTACACCCCTGTTTGCTTTGGAGCGGGCTCTGGAAAAGCCGTCCGAGGAGATCATTGCGGGGTAGAGAGGCAGGAGGCTCCTCCTGGCCCCTGTCCTTGTGTTTGGCCTCATCCCGCATTCCTCGCTGTCCCCTGGAGAACTGGCCTTGGGCAGTTGTAGGCAGCGTTCACAGGTACAGGGATTGCAGAGAGGCGTGAGCTCAGTGATATTCTCTTAGGGCTTGGACACAGAGGTGAATCCTGAGCCTGGAAAAAATTCTCTGCAGGCAGATTACTGAAATTCCCAGAGCACCAGCTTTGGAAGCACCCGGTTCTGTTCAAAGCCAGGACTGACTCACTCGTTTGCTGGCCCTGAGAGGTGAGGTGCTTTCCGCTGTGTTCCTGAGCCCCTGCTGTTACAGACCCTGCTTGTTTTTTGAGCAAGAAAATGGAATAAACATTACTCTCAGTGCTCAAATGATCTCCACCCCCTCTCCCTGGGAAAGGACTTTTATGGTAGTCACAGTGCTGACACACTAGGTTTCCTTGGTGGCCCATTGGTGTCCTCATCTGCGTCTTTTAGGCTGGACATTAGGAAAAAAAAAATTATGGAAAGGGTGATTGGGCAGTGTCAGAGGCTGCCCAGGGAGGGGGTTGAGTCACCTTCCCTGGAGGGGTTTAAGGGACGGGTGGATGAGGTGCTGAGGGACATGGGTTAGTGATTGATGGGAATGGTTGGACTCATGATCCAGTGAGTCTCTTCCAACCTGGTGATTCTATGATTCTACGATCCATGGGGGTTTTCACTGTCTTCAGCTTGCTTGAGGAGCCTGAATTGTAGCAGCAGCTTCCAGAGGGAGACACAAGCATAAACCTTTTTGCCTCACCTTTCACGTGAGAAAGTTTCTGCAGATGCAGAAGGTGTTTTGTGGGATCTGGCTGGTCTGAGCAAAAACCATCTGGGCAAACAGCTTCATAATTTCTTGTAACTGCTCAACTAAGGACACCGTTTCTTCTCTGGTGTTCAGTATTCCGTGTCCCTGCTTGGCGTCCTCTCTTCCATGCCCACGATGGAGCACCCGGCTTGGTCTGGCAAGGAGGTGCCACCAATGACGGCTGCAGCTTCGCTCAGTGTTTGACTCCGGAATGCAAGCTGTCACACCACATTCCTTAGGGGACTTGCGCTATTTCTGCTGAAATAGGTGCCATTTCAGTGGCCAAACTGGAAAAATTTGGAGAGAACCTGACAGCGTTTTGCCTGGTGATGCCATAAAAAACAAATGCAAAGGGTCACCTTCCCTGGAGGGGTTAAGGGACGGGTGGACGAGGTGCTGAGGGACATGGGTTAGTGATTGATGGGAATGGTTGGACTCAATGATCCGATGGGTCTCTTCCAAGCTGGTTATTCTATGATTCTACCCTGTTTAAANTTCCCTGGGGGGGTTAAGGGACGGGTGGACGAGGTGCTGAGGGACATGGGTTAGTGATTGATGGGAATGGTTGGACTCAATGATCCGATGGGTCTCTTCCAAGCTGGTTATTCTATGATTCTACCCTGTTTAAAAAAGAAAAGACTGTAACAATAGACACCAGCTGCATCCAGGAAGGGGAAAAAAACCATTGTTGGGGGCAGAGAACATCTCCCACCACTGTACAATCTTCAGATTTCTACCAGGAGGTTAGGATTCCTTTCAAAGAGTAGAGTGCTTAAGTTTGAGAGTTGAGAATTTGCAAGCAGAGGGGTTCGGCTGCACGTGTGCTGCTGGTTTCAGTGGGACTCAGGTTCCAAACCCAGTTTTGACACCTCTAACCGCTCCCTGCAAAGCTGCTGCAGCCTCCTCCGTTCTGCAGTGGTTCGAGACCGAAGAGGTGGCGTTTCCCACGGAGGCTGGTGTGTAGCTACCAGACTTTGGGAGGAAGCGGCGGGTCCTGAGCTGCAGCTGGAAAGCAAAGGGCTCTGTTCTGCAGAGATGCACTTCCTGAGAAAAAGCTCCTCGCTCTTTGTTTCTTCTCTTCCTTCCGCTTCGCGCTGGTTTTTGCCAGGTGCGAAACACAATTGTCAGCAGTTTCGGGGCCGGGATGGGGAGGAGAGAGAACGCTGGTTTTCCTGTTGAGGAAAGTATCGAGGGGGCTGGTTGTGAAAGGAAAGGGGAAATTGAAGAATGCCACATGGCTCCTACCTTCCTGCCTTTCATCCTGGTAGAGCTGCCTCTGCCGAGCCACTTCCTTTGTGTCTGTTGACACAATGAAGTTTTGAGGAGTCTGTGAGGGGATTTGGGATAAAAAATGATGTTTTGAGGGGGTTGTGAGGTGATTTGGGATAAAAAATAGGAATGGTTGGACTTGATGATCTGGTGGGTCTCTTCCAACCTGGTGATTCTATGATTCTACGATATTTGCTAAGTGGAAAAGAGTTTTAACAAACCATTCTAGCCTTCTCAACCGGAGCCCAGGGAGAGGATAATATTCCCCTTGGAGGAATCGAAGATATCCATTAGGATCGAGTTAATAGTTAATCAAGACTCATTTATAAATGTGTTAACGCCGAATCCAAATAGCAATGGAATAAAAATCCTGAAATTATGATCCTGTTCTCAGCGCAGTCTGGCTTTGGCTTTATTTGGCCTGCGGGCATCAGGCTGTTCGCATCAACTCATATTTTTTTTTTATTTGCCTCAATATATTCCTGCAGATTGTCCTGGGCTGCGGGTTGTAGGGTTCTTTTATAGAATCGTTTAGAACTTCTCAAGTACAAACAAAGCAATCTCTGAGATCGGTCCCCCAGATAAATGTGAGCTCCAGACCCTTCTGATTGGTGCCGTCGCTGGGTGGAAGTTTGTTGATGTTTATACCCAACTTGCCCAGGGCTGGTTGGGTTCAGGAATATAAATTATCTCCCAGCACCAACGTGGTGGCTGATGCCAAGGACAGAATCTTCGCTGCTTCCTAACTTAGTCTTGAACTTGTGAGCCGTGAGCCGGAGGGATGTGCCGTATCTAACCTGGAGCCGCTAGCAGCTTTCAGCGTCGTAAATCCAGGGAGTGGAGAAGCCAATGCAGGTGACGGGACAGCTGGAGCTGTTTTCTCATCACTCAAGGGGGAAAGAGACCTCTGAATAGCTCAAGGAAACGCTCAGTGTTGTTGGAACGGCCATGGATCTGCTTCCCTAGTGCTTCCTTCAGCACATGTTGCACTTGACCCTGCCAGCGCTCAGCGCCAATAGGAGTCAAGTCATTGTCCCCAGTGGCAGATTAAACTGCTCGACCATTGTTGAGAGTCCAAGTTTTTCCTCTCTCACCCTGTTTAAATGACTGCTTGGATGTGCGGCCAAAATAAACATGAGCTAATAAAAAAAAATGTAGAGATAACAGATCCAGGCTGGCTGTTGGGGACCGGAGGGGCATGCTGCAGCACAGAGATGTGTGGGTTTGCTCCCGCCTTTCCTGCTTTAGCTCTGAAGTTGAATTACCTGAAACAAAGGTGATACGGATTGAGTACAACCTCCTTTCTGTTGCGATAGGGAATCGTACGTACGTGTATCCTTTGAGAAAGGGACCTGTTAGGCTGCCGAGAAGCCAATACTTCCCTGTATTTCCCCGCAGTCCATTTCCTTGTTGGCAATAAATGTGTTTCGAGTTGACTTTTTACTTGTTCATGTACCCGGTACGCAGGCTGTGATTTCCCCTGCTGCAAGATAAGGCTGCGCTCAGCAGCCTGGGGGCTGTGAGGAGGTGGGCTAACTGCGTGGCTATCGGGAGCGCCTAAACTTACAGCAGAGGAGAGGAGGAGACCAGGAGAAGCTCACAAACCTTTCTCTGTGGGATAGCGCTGGGGAGTGATGGGCTGGATCGTGTTTGTATTCCTGTTGTGCGGTGCTGTTGAATGCCCTGTTAGGTTGTAAAAGGTGAATAGCCAGAGAGGTTCTGTAATTGCTTGGCTCTACAACTGCTTTAAGTGCTTGTATGTCACTTGCATCTATAATCACTGTGTGCCTGAAGATGGGTGGCCTGCCAGTGTCCTTTTGCAGTGCTTTGCTTTGCTTTCCTCATCCCGAGGCTCGGGTGGGATGGTGTGGTCTTGCGCTCCAGCCTCTTCTGTAGCCAATTGGCAAGTGGCAATTAAGACAGGACAAGAGGGAATGGCCTCAAGCTCCACCAGGGGAGATTTAGGCTAGACATTACGAAAAAAAATTTCACAAAAAGGGTCATTGGGCATTGGAACAGGCTACCCAGAGTGGTTGATTCACCTTCCCTAGAGGTGTTTAAGGCACAGGTGGAGGAGGTGCTGAGGGACATGGGTTAGTGATTGATAGGAATTATTGGACTCGATGATCTGGTGGGTCTCTTCCAACCTGGTTGTTCTACGATTCTATGAAGATGTTCTTGAGAAACGGGGCCGAGAGCGTGATGTGACACTGGAGGCTTAAAGGCTGCTGGGCAATAATTACCATAAACGATGCAGACAAGTCCAGATCTAGGAAGAGCTTCTCCTCTTTCATCCCGAGCCAGCCATGGCTCACGCTGACAGCACACCTGGAAATGAGGTAACTGAATACTCTGCCCACATTGCTGAGATTAGCTGGCGCTTGGGCACAGGCAGAGAGCGTGTTTTCTCTGCTCCTGGGCAACCTTTGTTCTCCTGCAGCCAGGAAGGCTTCTTGATGAAACGAGGCAAGAGACCATGTGCTTCCCTTCCCTCCTCGGCGAGGATGTTCCTAAACCACCTGGGTGGTGACTTCCCCTGAGAAACTCACTGTCCAGCCGCGGAGGTCTTGCTGCTGTTGAGGTAGGAGGTGGAAATACTTCCAGTGCTGCCTGAACACGTTATTTAGGTCAGTCACAAGGAGGATGGCAGCATGAATCAGAAAAGGAATTAGAAGAGGAGGAGGAAAGTCATTAGAGAGCACCTTGACGTTCCCTGCCAGTGCAGGTGTTTTCTCTGACAGCGCAGAAGCGCAGTTAGAGATCATGTTCAGTGTCTTCTGTGCTCTCTGTGCTCTTCTTAACTATGAGTAGCTGGGCTGGAAGTGAAAAAGAAGACTGCAAATGGTGTATCTACTCCCTAGTGTATTAACTAATCTCTCTAAAACAGAGAGATAAAGCAAGGTCTCTTCGTTATCCCTCTGGAAAACAAGATACATCAGAATAATTACTCTAACTGCGTCCATTTGAGGTGAACGAGTCTCCAGAAGATGCTTTTGTGGAGGCCGAGTCATCACATTCTCGTGGCAGCGGCTCGCTGGTGGAGCGCTGGCTGAAAGAACTCAGCAGTTTCCCACCAGGTAATGGATTGTCCGTGCCCGCCGTGCGCGTGGGGAGGATGTACCCGCCGAGCGCGCTGGGCTGCACCTTGGGCTGATGGGATGTCGGCGATGGTGGGAAACCTCCTCGCAACCTCCCGCTGGGCAGGGGCTTTGCCGAGCGCTCTCGTTTCCCTTCCCAGAGGAAGCCGCCCGCATTTACCCGGTTGCTCTGCAGAGACCCGGAGGCTAAAACAAATTATTCTTCTTGCAGTAGAAAACATTGGGACCGACCTTAACTGATGGAGCAATTTGCCAGCTTTTAGCCTCAAGGACCCCGGTCCCTCGGGGCTTTCCAACGTAATGACTTGGGTTGGCTTCCCAGAAAGATTCTCTTGGATATGTGCTGCTGGCTCGTTACTGGCTGCTTTATTTTTCCAAGAGCCAGTTCTTGTAAAGCTTCGTTCTCACAGCATTGTTTTCTTTCTAGAAGAAGCTTTTGCTGGCTCTCCTGAACTATCGCATGGGAATTGCTTACTAGCTTGGATTTATTTTTTTTTTTGTTTTGACCCAAAGCTGCGCTTCGCTCCCCCCCTGTATCGCTGCCAACATAATTTCCAGTCTCTTTTAAGCATATGTTTTGCAATAATATCTAAGCTCTTGGCTCCAAATAGCTGCCTTACAGAGAGATCAGTATCTTCTAACAAAGGAATTGAGAAGCAAATAGTGAGAACGAAAGCGGTTATCTCGAGAGCCCATATGACTGTCCTGACCTTTCCCAAAAGCCTCAGCCCAGGCTCCAGCATGGAGCTAGCAGATGGCAGCGATCGGGGTAGACTTGAGTTTGTGGAGTCTTCTTCCTAGTCGCTGTGTTCACTGGAAATATAACTCTGCACGTTGTTGCCATCTGGGCTTGACTGTTCTATTCCGATAGTCTCCAGGGAGCCTTCCCGAGCAGAGCTCATCTCCGATGGAAGCCCTCTTTGGCCGACCTTGCGCTCAGGCTAGTCTTAGCAGTGTGGATTTTTGAGATTTGACGGCAGCATTCTTCCTAGGAAGAAAACTGGCCTGGGAAATCATAGAATAAACAGGTTGGAAGAGACTCACTGGATCGTTGAGTCCAACCATTCCCATCAATCACTAACCCATGTCCCTCAGCGCCTCGTCCACCCATCCCTTAAACCCCTCCAGGGAAGGTGACTCAACCCCCTCCCTGGGCAGCCTCTGCCAGTGCCCAGTGACCCTTTCCATGAAATTATTTTCCTAATGTTCAGCCTTGAGTAGCGCGTTGCTCAATTTGCGTCGCAGGTGAGTTGAGTTCCAGGTGCTCCATGTGTTTTGACAAGTTTGTTGTTGGTTGTGCGTATGACTAACGTAAGGTTTCAGCGTCTCCCTAGGACTAAGTAGCACCAAGGTTCAATGTATTTTGCTCTGTTAAGGCTTTGGCTGCAAAATTTTGTGGCGAAATAGCAAATGTGTGTAATGTCGATGAGTTGGTGAGCGTGAAATGGGACTTTCTGCCCTTGGACTTCTATCCACATTGGTTCTTACTCTGTATTGCAGTGGTGGTGTTGACCTGGAGGCTGCGAACGTCAATTAAATTTGCATAAAATGTCTTTGGGACAGTTTCTGTTCGCAATTTTTGTTGTTGTCCTCATAATTATAAAACCTGATGCACGGAGCTAAAATAGTGCAGTCCGAATGGGTTTTCTAGAAATGTTTTTTTTATTCTAATTCATATTGCAACGTCTTCTGTCACGCAGGCAGAATGAGGGCTCCAAGTGGTGTGAGTAACTGCTCTCAGCAGCACTGTTTACCAAAACCGAGCTTTGGATCCTCTATGCGCTGACCTGCCCCTTTGCACCAGCTGCTGCAGCACTCCAGACAGTTTCCTGCATTGCTTGTTAGAGATTTATATGTGCAGGGACAAAAGTAGTTAGGAAGAGTCAGACCATGTTGATCCTTTCCTGATATTCTGTGCTGTGTAGCCGCCTCTTCCTCCAAGCTCTTTCCATCTCCCCATAGTATTCCAAGGGATTTGCCTTCATTTGCATGATTTACTTGGGGTTGTGCTGTTCTCTTTTGCTTGTCCTTTGGTAGGGCAGGTGGCTGAGGTGTGTTGAGACTCAGCTCCAGGTTTAGGAGCCCACGGAGGGGAGGGTTGGGTGTGGGGGTCCCAACAGGAGGCAGAATCCTCTTCTGAATCTAAAAGAATGCTCTGCTGCTCAAGGGAACCAAGCTGACTTCACCTGGGATTGAAAGAATAGGTAGGTGTTCAGCATCTCTGGAATTGAGAGACAGAGATACAGGCTGCCAAGTGCTCGGAACAAAACCTCAAAACCTCCCGACCTCTGTTTTGGCTTAAATATGCAGCATTCCAGGGGTGGAAGGACACAGGCAATGCCATGAGCTGTGCTCTCCTCTGGGAGAAGAGTGTCTCACAGACCTTTCTTCACTTCTACATCGAGCTGCTCCGTATTTCATAGAATGGTTGGAAGAGACCCACTGGATCATCGAGTCCAACCATTCCTATCAAACACTAAACCATGTCCCTCAGCACCTCGTCCACCCGTCCCTTAAACCCCTCCAGGGAAGGTTACTCAACCCCCTCCCTGGGCAGGCTCTGCCACTGCCCAATCACCCTTCCTGTGAAAATTTTTTCCTGAGGTTCAGGCTCAACATAAGGAAAAAATTCTTCACCGAAAAGGTCATTAGGCAATGGGANTCGTCCTGTCCCCTGTCCCTTGGGAGAAGAACCTAGCTCCCTTCTCTCCACAACCTCCTCTCAGGTAGTTGCAGAGAGCAATGAGGTCTCCCCTCAGCCTCCTCTTCTCCAGGATAAACACCCCCCAGCTCCCTCAGCTGCTTCTCATCAGGCCTGTTCGATACAACTCGCAGGAGGATGTTCATGACAGTCCCTAAGAAGCTTCTCTACCCTGTAGAGCTTCATCCCTTTGTGTCCCGGGCACAGGGGAAGCCTTTCTCAGCCCTCTCCAGCGTCCAACCCTCCTCCAGCCGCGCTCTTGAGAAATCCTAGTGGAGAGTTCGACCTGGCAGCTGGAGGCTGTTACCTCATGCCACAAAAATGCTTTGTTATTGAGAAAATGGAAACTGTCTGAGGTTTGGGAGCTGAATGGAGTCATTGGTGTCTGTTTTAACCGCAGTTTGGTGGTGACTGCTCCAAGTTCCCCGCTGGGAGCGTCCCCTTTTCCTGCACCCATAATCTCCAAGTCACCGGAGAGCGGCAGCGATTTAACTCGTTAGCGGAGCGAACGCCAGACGCCGCTGCCTGCTCTGCAGAAACTGCACTAAAACCTCAGCATCTTCCAGCAAAAAAAAGAAACCCGGCCAGCCAATAAATAACCCTTTGCAAGCTGTTGGCTAGAGAAGCGATCCCTGTGGATCCAAAGCCAAATCCAACTCTTTTTACAATCTCAGCTGCTCTTCTTGTTTACTTGGTTTTCAAAAAGCTCTGTTAAGGTTAGGCAGGAACCTCTTGGAGAGGAAAGGCCTGCTTGGAAGCTTTTTTTTTTTTTTTTATAGCATCTGAATCGCAGTTCTGAAGAGAAATTTCTTTTCATCAGCGCCTTTTTTAAAAGTAGATTTGGGAACGCGGGAGAAAGCTCAACCCCTCTTTTTAATATTTTGATTCTGTTTGCAAGCTGGTTTTCATATCGCTGTGAATAACGACCTGAGTTAGTAGAGAAGAGCGTTAACCTGAATACACGACTTGTTTTACTGGAGATCTATTTGTCTGCATTTATGAAACTCTGGTACCTCCTGCTGAGGACGTTGCCTCAGCGTTACTCGCCAAGCACCCTCGCCGAGCTGAACGCGGCAGCGTTGGCTTTTTGGAAAGAGAATTCACGCTTTATTTATATATATTTCAACTCATGAATCTCAGCAGGCCAAACAAATCTCTTCCAGCTGCTACAGATGGTTTATACATGACTAAGTATTTTAGTGCATCGAAAAACCTAGAATACTCGAGCCCCTGTGGTATTAAATATTTAATTATTACCCCAGAATGTAAATATGGCCTTGATATTTTGAATTTGTTTACCCGGATTTCAAGTGTTCCCTTAGAAACTTATCAATTAATATGGTTCTGATCTCGTTGTCTGGAGAGAAGAGGGANGCAGTTTGGGTTTCAGTAATGGGAATTTCCTTAACTGGAGAAGTGATCCCAGCTGTTTCAGGCAAGATGATGTTTGGGATGGGAAGATAGTGGAGAAAGAACGAGTGGTCAAAGCTGTGGACCTTGAGCTGTCTTGGAGCACAAAGACTGATTTTGTCAGCACCGGGATCTCGTGTACTAACCTAAACTGCTGGCTTTGCCAGGCTTTTCACCTCGCCTTGGGATTCCATTGCCCTCATTTAAGGAAAATGTGGGGTTTTTTTCTGCTCTTCTTCAAACCAGTGCCCAGCTTCTGGTGTCGCAGTGCCTTCTTCCAGCTCCGTGCACTCGCTTATAAAGCCCAAAGTTTAAATAGAAGGAGTGACCAGCATTACTTTATTGAAAGGTCTAGAGTGTGGATTAACTGTACTTTGGAACCGCGCAGCGCCGCGTCTTTCTCTCATGGACTGCTTCGCGTTGAAAGGGACCTCAAAGATCGTGCCCTTGTCATCCATCTCTTTTTTTTTTTTTACCTTTTTCCCCTGCTTCTCACCGAGAGTTCAGCTTGTGGAATCTATTTGGATAACGTGCGTGAGTGTCACAGTTTCCAGGCTGACAGGGATATGTGCAGCATCTCCGAAGGAGAAGAGAGATTGACGGGGACTTGGATCTTGGTTCCATTTTTAGTTCTACCAGGCTTGCCCTGTGCCAAAACCCTCCGAGGTGCAAATCCCAGGAGAGAGATAAAATAACTCCCTCCCCTGCAGGTATTATAAGGGTAAATAATGGTTTTTTTGCCGGTGACAGCTGTTAGGCAATCGAGGAAGCACCAATCCCATGAGAGGTACCGGGTGTCAGATCTGTGGAAGCTGAGCTCTTGCAGTTACGGTCTTGAGCTGGATCATCACGTATATTTGTGTTATTTGCAGCAGGGAGTCAGGGAGCTAAACTGCTTTCCAAGTCAAGAAATTATTTAGTTTGTGTTCCTGAATGAGGATTAGTTATTCTTTACCTGCTTCTTTCCTCAGCACATGGAAATGTTCAAATAGGGTCATTGGGCAGTGGCAGAGGCTGCCCAGGGAAGGGGTTGAGTCACCATCCCTGGAGGGGTTGAAGGGCCGGGTGGACGAGGTGCTGAGGGACATGGGTTAGTGATTGATGGGAATGGTTGGACTCGACGATCCGATGGGTCTCTTCCAACCTGGCGAGTCTATGATTCTGTGAAGGTCAGTGTTTAAATCTGAAGGCATTTCAGTGGCTGCCTTTAACTCAGTGAACACTTCATATCAAGCCAATTACCGTGATGATTGATTGGAGGGGCCTGGAATACGGAGAGAAATAGTGGTACCTGCAAAAGAGTCGTTAATGCAAAAACTGCGCAGTCTGTGTGTGTAACTCGGCCAAAAGGAGTTTTATTTCTGCTATTTCTCAACCCTCTGCAAGCATCGTGTAACTCACAGGAAGATTAAATCTGGCCCGCTGGGCTTGTAGAGGGGTCTCGGATGTGTTGCTTTTGGAGAGCGTGACGGGCCGTGTGTGGAAAATCACAAATGCACGTCAGGTTGGTGAAGGTGTTGGACCATGTGCGCAGGCTGCGTCACGCTTCGTGCTCTGTGGAGCAGTCACTCAGCTGGGGAATGGTGAAGTAAGTGCTTTCAGATCCTTAATAGCTTTGAGGCTGGAGTTTGGAGAAAGAGGCAGAGCAGAATTTTGGGAAAAGTGGAAGAGGGCGATCCAGAGATCTTGAGTTACCAAGCTCCGAGCAGATCGTGCTCGTGATCTCTTGACCCTTTCCAGTGGAAATCAAGGAGTTGTGGCTGCCCACCTTGTTAGCACTTGGTAAGTCAGGCTGAAAATGGTGTTAATTGGCTTTTTACTTTTTGTTAGGAGTTTTGCTTGTTCTTTTATTTCTGTCCTCGTGCCACTGAGGAATAGAAAGGATTTGGAGGTGAAATCTATCTTCACAAAATTAGAATCGGAATTCTTATGTCTCCAAAAATTTAAAGTGTCCGATTTCCAGTCACAAGTAACGACATTTGAACCTCAGTAGGAAATGCAATCCCAGTGCTGATGTCACCCTCTGGTTTATGATGCGGGTGCTTTTGTTTCTGAGTGAGCCCTGGGGCGCTTTACTAGTGCGGCGAAGGTTTACTGGTGAGAATCTCCTGCTCCCGCTGTCTGTGGTGCGAGTCTCAGCAGAGCCACCCGTGTCCTGCGTGGCACAGCACTGCTGCCCTTCAGCCTCGTGTTTTGACGCTTGACCCTTCACCTTCAGCCATGCAAGGTAACGGAGAACTGCTCTGAGTTATTATTCCTGGGGATTTACTAGTTCAGCAGACGTAGAGCAGGTTTGCTGTGATCGGTTAGGAGGGCGATTAGGGCGTGGTCGGTGCCTTGTCGCAGTGAAGCCAAAGATCCCTGCGCTGCCTGAGCGTGCAAACAGCTTTGGGAAGTGTTCCAGTCTGATAAGAGAGCAGGTCGTGTTCCTTCCATCACTGAAAGAGTGTGGAGCATCTTCTCTGCAGCAAAGAAACGGGGCATTGCTTCATGATCCACTGCTTCAGGGACTACGGCATCGGCTCTCCTCAGTCTTTACCTGAGTCCTGTCACGAGAAGAGCCTCTGTTGGTTAAAATTCTGTCTGTTGGGTTTCTTTTTAATCAGTGGCAAACCTGTTCCCTTGTGAATCTCAGATGTGAATGAGGGAATGAGGTTCTGTAAATGCTCCGCAGCCCTGGATCAGCAACTCTCTAATAATTATTTTCTCTTCATGGCCTCAAGCTCCACCAGGGGAGGTTCAGGCTGGACATTAGGAAAAATTTTTTCACAGAAAGGGTGATTGGGCAGTGGCAGAAGCTGCCCGGGGAGGGGGTTGAGTCACCTTCCCTGGAGGGGTTTAAGGGACGGGTGGATGAGGTGCTGAGGGACATGGGTTAGTGATTGATGGGAATGGTTGGACTCGATGATCCAGTGTGTCTTTTCCAGCCTGGTGAGCTGCCCTTGCTGAGCGCTCCCTTATTCCCGAGGGTTGCAGCTGGTGCATTCAGCCTCTCCCAGGCAACAAAGGTCATAGTTTTGTTTCGGACCAGAGGCAAGCAGTTCTCGGGATGGTAACCTGAGACACTTTGTCTTTGCCAGGATTCAGTCCTTCCCCAGATTTAGAAGCTGTTCACATGGCGCGGGCTACAGGGCTGTAATTGCCTTTGCTTACAGGGGACACCAGCAGCTGGGAAAAGTTCTTTGGATGGAGTCCTTGCTCCTCGTGCAAATTGCCAGCGCAGGTGGAGGGGAAGGAAAAGGACCTGAGGGTGTTGGTTGACAGTGACAGAACATGAGCCAGCAGTGGCCCAGGTGGCCAAGGAGGCCAAATGGCATCTTAGCTTGGATCAGAAACGGTGTGACCAGCAGGTCCAGGGAGGTTCTTCTCCCTCTGGACTCGGCACTGGTGAGACTGCTCCTAGAATCCTGGGGTCAGTTCTGGGCCCCTCACCACANGAGGGGGTTGAGTCCCCTTCCCTGGAGGGGTTTGAGGGACGGGTGGACGAGGTGCTGAGGGACATGGGTTAGTGATTGATGGGAACGGTTGGACACTATGATCTGATGGGTCTTTTCCAACCTGGTGATTCTGTGATACTATGAAAGTGACTGCTGGGCATGAGCTTGTGCACACGAGTCACTGCAGCGTCTCCCTTTCACCTTTCTGTTCTCTCTGCTCACCTTGCCCGCAGGTGGAGAGCCCCGAGAGGCACAAGCCAGCCAGGGCTACAACACAGGTTACCTTTTGCAGTCAGTAGATTTGCTTCTATGCAAGAAACCAGCTATGGATGCTCATGTGTGGGAGACAAAGAATCAGCTTGGGAAAAGGGAATATTTTGACCAAATTTGGTGAAAATACTCGCTTTGCCCTTTAAGTAACAGGCATGCATGAAAAAAAACTTGTCTAGTTTGTGTGTCTTTTCTTGCTACTGGAAGTCAAAGTTGCTTTGTTTATTTAAAAAAACCCTGATGTTGAGTAGAGCCTCAATCAGCAAAAGAGCTGCAAAGCTTTCTGGAGAAGGGAGTTAATAAGGGATCGGGCTCAGACCGTGCAGGGTTGGTGTTTGACAGGTGAGCAGAGAACCTGGGCAGCCAGTCTGTCCCCTGCAGCCTGGTCACAAGCTCACGGGCATGGAACAACTCCTGGATTATTGCCTTTATGTGCAAAATAGAGCTATAATCTCATAACTACCTTTTATTCCGGAACTACAAAAAGCCTTGTAAACGCTAACTTAAATTATATATCACCTGAGAAATGAGGCTTCATCTTCAATTTAAAAACTAGCTACCTTCAAGGGAAAGAAAAATGAAGGCTACAGCGGGAAGCTTGAATTCATAGAATCATAG
>WAAB01022658.1:10947-29213 GCA_013389865.1 Piaya cayana
GAATCCTGTGTTCAGTTCTGGGCCCCTCACCACAAGAAGGATGTTGGGGCTCTGGAGTGAGTCCAGAGAAGAGTGACTAGGCTGGTGAAGGGACTGGAGAACAGGCCTTATGAGGAACTGCTGAGAGAGCTGGGGTTGTTTATCCTGGAGATGAGGAGGCTGAGAGGAGACCTCATTGCTCTCTACAACTACCTGAAAGGAGGTTATAGAGAGGAGGGAGCTGACCTCATCTCCCAAGTGATAGGGGACAGGACAAGAGGGAATGGCCTCAAGCTCCGCCAGGGGAGATTTAGGCTAGACATTAGGAGGAAGTTTTTCACGGAAAGGGTCATTGGGCATTGGAACAGGCTGCCCAGGGAGGTTGTTGATTCACCTTCCTTGGAGGTGTTTAAGGCACAGGTAGATGAGGTCCTGAGAGGCATGGTTTAGTGTTTGATAGGAATGGTTGGACTCGTTGATGTGGTGGGTCTCTTCAAACCTGGTGGTTCTGTGATTCTATGAATATGTAAGATCTTGAGTTTTCCAAAGTATGTACTTCTTTACTCTTTAAACTCCATCCACACTAAACTGCTAACAGTGGGAATGTACTTGTTTGAAAAGACTTTTCGATGAACATTTACTCTGTGCCTTTATGGTATGGGTAAGAGTATAAAAAAATAATAATTTACTTTTCAACTAATTTTCAATGTCATAAAAACCTCCACTTTATGTTTACCTGCATTTCAGTGTGTGATGGGATTATGGGGTGCAGGGAACAGATTATTAACTGGATGGAAAAAGACAAACTTCTAGTAATCGTTAAACTGTTAGTCTATGACAGATTGAAAGTAAAAATTATTCTTTCATGAACACAAATCATAGAATCGTAGAATATTTAGGGTTGGAAGGGACCTTAAAGATCATCTAGTTCCAACCCTCTGCCATGGGGAGGGACACCTTCCACCAGACCAGGCTGCCAATGGTCCATCCAATGTGGCCTTGAACGCCTCCAGGGATGGGGCAGCCACAGCTTCCTTTGCAACCTCCACTACTGCCTCACCACCTTCACGGTGAAGAAATTCTTCCTTATGTCTTGCCTACATCTGTCCCTCTCCAGTTTATATTCACACCTCGTCATCCTGTCACCACGAGGTTCTGTGAGCAGTCCCTCCCCTGCTTTCTTGTAGGCCCCTTTCAGGTACTGGGAGGTTGCTGTAAGTTCTCCTCGGAGCCTTTTCTTCTCTAGATTAGGCAACAAATGGGCCAAAGCAAGGAGCTCATAGAAAGTTAGGGACATTTTATTTTTGAGTTTCTGAACTTCAGTGCCAAAATAGGTAGAAACAGAAGGATCTGCAAACACATCCAGTTAAATCTCATACTCCTTTTCCAGCTGTATGTCAGCTGTGATACCTATAAGGTATGTGGGATCTTTTGTGTTGTAGAGAAAAGTAAAAATGTACAAATATGTTTCAGAAGACTTCAACACAGGATGTGTTGCACTATGTTTTTAGCTACAAAGACATCTGTTTCTTGTAGAAAAAAAAAAGAAAATAAAAAAGAAAGAAGAGAGTTTCATAAAGTAGTAAATTAATGAACCTCTATCTTCCTCCATTCAAAACAGGGAGAAAAGAAATCTTGAAGAAATTTAACAAAGTATCAGTTATTGGTGTAAATTGTTAACTGCTGATTTACAGTAGTTGAAAGATGCTGCTAAGTGTAAAGGAGAATGAGAAAAATATAATGATAATGAGCTTTTATATAGAACCCAAGGCTATTTCTTAAGCCTAGTTCTTAGGGAAGCACCTGGTGCAGTCTAGGGCCTGAAATAACCTAAAAGAGAAATGAAAAAGGATCAGGTCTATAGAGACACAATGACTTCCCATACAAAATATGGAAGATGGAGGAGAGGAGCCTTAGTGGAAATGTTGATCACTACATGTTTAGGAAAGAAAATCAATAAAATATCCCTAAGTCATAATACATGTGAAAGTGCTGAATTATTATGAATCATCATATACTACCGTAGCATTAATTTTTTACTTGCAGGCTTCTTAAGGAATCTCTAGGTTGTAAATTCTTCAGGCTTAGATGGAGGTTCCTTCCCTGCCATAATGAAAAGCCAAAAGCTTGAGTTTGCTGAAGTTCTGGAGCTTTCAGAAGTAGCATAACATAAATTGTTTTTTAGTGATATCTTTAGCCAAATCCAAGACAATTATAAATTTTGGATAAGTCAGATTTCAATGTCTGCTACACTGATGCAGTACTCCAGCCAGCACTCAGAATATCATAATAAAATGCAATTCATGACTACAATATACTGCTCTGCATTTGCAAGCATGAATCCTTGGAGGTTCTAGGTAAGCTGTCAAGAACTGCAAGGGACTAAAAAGTTGCTCTGGACTTTCCACAGTTCTTATTTCTAACTGAACTCTTATACTGACTTTGAGCTTTGCTTTTAGAAGTTTTTTTTCTTCCGTTTCCCCTGATAGTATGAAGTTAATGATGATGAAGGGAGTTGAGACAGAGCCTCCAAATCTACCCACTGAGTAAGACTGACAATACTCTTCTCTGCTTTTAATTTAAAAATCTGATTGGGCTGAACTGTCAGTTGTGACAAATGCAATTCCAATGGAAGATCAATCTTTTCTCTACATTTTTCATAAACTATGTGATGACAGAGTAAACCTGCTCATGATCAAGTGTACTAACATTGTGTCTTTCAACTATTGGTTTATCTGAAATAGAGTAGAATTGTTTTTCCATGTACAAATATTTTTTAAAAACAATCTAAAGACAAACTCTTTTTACTTGGGTCCAGTGGTATTTTCTCACTGTAAAGGATACAGGGACTTGACTTGAGGTACCAAATGCGTCATTGACAAATGAGAAAGAGACAGGAAGGAAAAGGAAGGAATTTGTGGATCAGATTTACCCCTTTGAAAACTTTCAAGTGAATAGAAAGGCAACTGATGATGAAACATGCTCAATTTTATATTCATCTTAAATACATACTCTGTGAACTCGGAAACATTCCTTAGAACAATAGGAATTTATAAATGCCCCAGAAAAAATATGCTCATACTGCCTCCTTGAAAAGCATCACCAAGTGTCAAGGTAATAACTGAATTATTTTTTTTCAAAATCAATCCATTAATTTTGAAACTATTTATTAAGGAAGCCCTTGCTAGTTATTGCTGATTCAGAAAGAAAAGCAAGTGTGACATGATGTAAAACTGCATGTTGAAATGAAGGCGTACATAGATTCGCTTTTAAGCTCAGCATGCTTAGGAACTGTAGAGTTAAAGCAAAATAAAATCCTTTGGGAATTATTAAGCAACATCACATCAGACAACCTTTTCTTGATTGACTAGCTTTCTGAGGTTTCAACAGAGCAAACAACAGCATTGCCATCTATTCTGATTTCCCCTTACTGTTACAAATGGATATTTGGAGGTGAGGACACACGTCCTAGTGAAACCTCTTGGTGCCTAATAATGAATGTTTCTATATACAGGCAAGTAGTAGCCTATTATTCTCTACATCCTCTGTGCAGGGAGAGGGGAAAGATACACTATCAGGGAAAAAAAAAAAGTTGATATTCATTATTTCTTGGCCTTAAGAAAATGTGCCTATCAATCCATCAAAAACAAATTTTATTTTGTAACATTAACGTTTAAGGCTATGCTCTTCTGGAGTATTGATTCTCCATAGGCAGAAGGACTCTGAAATGGAAACAATTTCAGAAATGTAGTTTTCAGTTTCCTTAATATTGTATGTTCCTGTTATGAAAGAAAATGGCTTTTCCTTCCTTCTCTGTTTTGCTACTATATATATTAGTCATACAAAAGTGGACTAAGTTTATCTCCTGTATAAGCCCAAGGACCTCATATCATTGTGAAATTTCTAAAACCAGTTTTTTCTTAGATTATTGGATGTCATCACATGTTTATTTAAAAATATTTCAATAAAAACCTGGCCCAAAATCAGGATTTTTTTTTTTTGTATTCCATCATGCCTACACACAGAGGGCAGCAACTGAGTCAGGATATTGGTTAAATGTATGCTTAACTTTGTCTGTGTCCATTAGAATTTGAACACTTGTTGTTTCAGTAAGTTGGAGTTAAATATGTGCTGAAAGCTTTCCTTAATTTATATCTGGGGGATGTTTGGGCAATAGAAAGGTGGATCTTCAGCTACTTTTGAACCCAAATCTTTATTTGAATGAGAACTGGGGTTGAGTGTTAGAGAACGTTATGGAAATAAAAAGTGAAGTCACTGACGAAGTGCTGGAGAATTAAACTCCAGACCTCTGAAGCTGAGGTTGGAACTGGGATAGCAGCTAAAATCTCCTCACATCTCTACATCTGGTGCCTCTGTATCATGGCTAATATACTAGTGCTTCCAGTGTGAATGTTTCCAGTTTGTGACGTGGTTTGAAATCTGTTTTTCCCTGTTGAGGAACAGAAGGTTTAGGTCTCCAGCTCTGTCAGTTTGACACCTTTTGACAGCACAGACCTCCCTCTTTGGCACTGTGTTTCTTAGCTTTTCTGTCAAATGTCTCCTGTTTTTGAAGAAAGAAATCACTTAATTCATTATGGCTGAAATGCAGTCCTCTGCAGATTGCCAGCATATGATCTTTGCAACCCTAGGGCACTGTCTGACAGGATCTAACATAGGGACTTCAAAGAGGACATGAGAGACATTTTAGAAGGGAATAAATCTTGTTATGGACCACTGCCTACAGAAGAACTTCACTGGATGGGGAAAATACACACATGAAATAATATAGCATATTTCATCCAGCACGTTATTATTTATATAACAACTACTGATAACCCACAGAAGGTCTCTAAGCATGGCTTAACACAGAAGATGGTGTAACCAAGAACACTTTGTAGACAGCTGTTCTCTTGAGCCAACAAAAACCCGAATGTATCTTCTTTATAAACTCTGCTAAAATGAGATCTAAATTACATTAAAAGGAAAAAAGAGAAGAAGGCCTATTTATACACTCTGTTTCCATACTCAATAAAAGTCTACTGGCTAAAAGTGTGAAAAGCCTCCTACCATATGAGTCTGTGAAACACATGGAAAATTAAAGATGTGTATGTTTACAGAAAATATTCCTCATTCTCTGGCTGCTCACAGCTCCCAGGTGATGATCACTGTTGATGGGTTCCATGGTGTAGCTGTAAGACTCATTATGTCAAGTATCCATCTTGGCTCAAATATTTTGTACATCCCTGCTTGTTTATTACTGCTGTGATTAATTCTATAATTCACAGGAGGAGGAAGTTCCGTGTAGATATGAAAATTAAAATTGGGTGAAAGGAAAACTTCTGTAGTGCTGTGGGAAAATACGATTATTTGTACCCATCTACTAACTGCAGTAAATATCAAATACTTACATGTAAACAATTAATCTAAGATGTAGTTATACAGTTTTGAAACCCCACAGAGCCTCATAGAGCTTCCCAATTTCCCCAGCTCAGTCATCAATCGGACAGCGGTACAAAGCAGCTTCTTAAAGTTTAGCCTTTTAGTCATGTAATGATTCTGTGTGCAAGATTATAGATTGAGTTATCCATGGCCCACTTTGGTATGCTTGTTCTGGAGCTCACAAAACAGTTTATGGTGACCTCTGCTTCAAGGATGACTCATGTTTCCATGTAGTTTCTTTTTAGCATCTATGCATGACATTATTTTATATGGTGGATTGACCACATCTAAGTTAGAGACATGATTGTGAAAAGGTAGAGCAGCAGAAGAGTTGACAAATAAAAAAGATGTGAATTTACATCAAAGATTCTGGGAACTTGGATACAAAAATTGGTCTTTTTCATGAAGAAATAAACCAGTGCCATTTTAGGTATCTCCACTGTGGAGGAGTCACTGTGCCCCAAAAAAGTTCTCTATGCCTTCTTTTTAAAGCAGGTTTTATTATGGCTTGTTCTGCACTTAACTGAGATATATCAAAGTCAAAATAGATGCCTTATTGGGGCAGCTCTCAAAGAAACAATTTAGTGAATGTTTATGAACAGTAATGTCTGATGCTTAATTAGGAGAGTGTGATGGTCTGAGTGAAACCCCCTTGTACAAACACCCAAACTTCACAGTAGTGCAGTCTTTCCTCCTCCCCCCACCCCCCTGTACAATCCCAAGGGAAGGTAGAAGGAAAGAAAGAAAGACTGGAATATGCTGAAAACAAACAGACCAAAATGGTATGATTATATACTCATGTATTAACACTTACATGCAACTAAAATACAATATACATATAATCAGAGACCCCCAAAAAGAAACCTCCCCCTGCCATGAAGGGAAATTAAGAATCCAGAAACAGATCAATAAAAGCTAACAAGAGAAAATCTTACTCTCCTTTTAGATAGGAGGAACTCATTAATCAAACACCCGGCACTCCACGCTGCTAACGGAGTCCACAAGGCTTCACTGGGCCTGACTCCCACACACACCAGCAGACCGACATCAGTACCAGACCTTTTCCACACAGGAACCAGAAGACGAGAGGCCAGGGAGGAGTGTCTGACTCCCTGATATACCCTGACTTACGTAGAAAATTGCATGGAATACTGGGAAATGTAGTTCTTTCTCAGCCACAACCTGGCTATTAAGGAGGGTCTAAAAATCAAACCCATCACAGAGAGTATAATAAGGGGGAAACCAATGCAACAGACACGTGCATGTAGTGTATGCCAAGTGATTAAGTGGTGATTAACCAGGGGTTGAAATTCTGCATTCTGGACTTATAATAAAGTGTTAAATAAAGATTAAAAGAAGGAAGAAAGAGTAGTCAAAGAAGAAATTCAGTAAGGGTCTATTTTATTACTGTCTTTTTATTCAGTGTAAGGTTTTGTAAAGTCCTATATAGTTGTAGTCTCACAAAAAACCTATAATAGAGATGGACATTTAGAATGCAATATTCAAACACATTTAATGGATTTGAAAGCCTGACGGTTATCAGGTTGTTTTCCACATTACCTAACATTGCAGTCCGCTAAATGGAATCCTCACTATTTACAGTATCACTTTTAAATATAAACAGGTATCTTTGTTACACTATTTATCTTAACAATATTAAGTTAACCGTTTAGTAGCTTCACAAACCACTGATCACATCCTGCAGATTTTATTTGGCTTGGATAACAATTACTTGGGAAACTAGTATTATTGAAGTCAATGGACAGAGGCATTGATGCCATGAATGTAGGTTCTGGAATCAAAAGTGGTAGCCAAACTACTTTACTGACTCCAGAGGACTTATTAACATGCAGTGGAAGCTCTCAAGATGGCTCTACTCTCTAGTGCTAATGATACATATCAGGTATTATCATCAAGCTTTGAGTACTGTTCAACTGCAGTTCATCTCATCAGATGCAGATGATTTCATTTCTGGATAGCATCACATGGCAAGTTTTAACTTGGCTTTTGGACTGGCAGAAGTAATAGGTACCCTAAACCAGTATAGGAGAGTCAAAGTTGTACTTCTGGAAAAAGAAGGAAGTGAGAAATAAAGAAACTACCTTCATGTTTTGCCTCAGCCTGAGGTCTGAACATACACAGGTGTTTGAAAAAACGGCCTCCAGACACCCTTGTACTTATGCAGTACTCTACATTGATGTGCAAAGGTGTCAAAATACTGCTCAACAGTCCATATGCAGGGATTTCTTGGGGTTTCCCTGACATTTCATTGCAAAAGGACAGGAGGAATATTAATCATCTTTTCCAAAATGCTGCTCTGTCATGGGAACTGCTGTGGTAAGGTGATGAATTTGCCGTGAACTTGCCATGACAAGTAGTCCCCAAACAAAATACCAACAGTACAGTAAGTGGGACAAGAAATTAAAGGTTACCTTAATTAACTGATTCTTCATTTTTAGAATATTTTAGGAGTAAATATAAAGAATCACAAAATCCCAGAATCCCAGAATCACAGAATCACCGGGTTGGAAGAGACCCATCGGATCATCGAGTCCAACCATTCCCACAAAACACTAAACCATGTCCCTCAGGACCTTGTCTACTCGTGACTTAAACACCTCCAGGGAAGGCGAATCAACCACCTCCCTGGGCAGCATATTCCAATGCCTAATGACCCTTTCCGTAAAAAACTTCCTCCTAAAGGAACAATCAAATATAAAGCCAAATTAAATAAAAAGATAGAGAAAGAATTGGTAGTGTCATCATCTAGTCTTTAAATTATTGTGATTGCTTTATCAATACTTAGTTTCTGTAAATAAGCTGATTCTTACACTGTCACTGCTCTTACTGCTGCTGAGAACTGATTTTCAAAGGATTTGAATTGTCATAATCAAAACCAACTTCGGTGAAAGTGAAGGTAGCTCATCACTTTTTAACATTAGGTTATTATAAAGTTGTTATATCAGAGCTGATGGCACTGCCTAAGTGATTTCCCATGTAGCATTTCACTGACATGCCCATGTACTTAACCTAGTGATAGTTATAGGCAGAAGTATCCTTTGGCACAGAAAAAAACCCAATCAATCCAAGTTGTAAAACCTCATGCTGTGTGTTTTCTTACAGATTCAGAAAAGTCCAGACTCCAGAAATTTCCAGATATTTTTAAATTTAAATATAAGGTTTATGTAATAAGACTATAAGACAAAAAATAATGTTTACCATGGTGTTGAGGGTGTTCTCTTCAATTTTGTCCATTCACTCCTCTCTATATCTCTTTTATGTCACCATCTGAATCAAGAAAATTCCAACATCTGGTTATAAGAATTTGCAGAAATATCTTTTTTTTAAAGGGGTCTTTAGGTAAACTGCCAACTGGTCTACCTCTGATGCAAGATCAGATAGAAAATGGATAAACACAGATGTTGTCATCAAGAAAATGATAATTGGTTATCCAATGATTGTCTAAGAAAATATGTCTTTTTTTCATCTTACTAGTTAGATCCATTCTTCTATCCTTTGAAGTTCATTTCCTGGAAACTTTGATGAAAATTTTCTCAGCTCATCTTGACTACCTTTCTTCTACAACTGGGAATATGTACCTAACACTGAAGTGTGGAAGTGCTGAAATCTGAGCAGAAAAAAAAAGTTTATTGAACATAGCAAGGCTATGAAGACTGTTACCTTTGCATACTCGCTGATTCTTCTTTCTCCTTTATTTCCTGTGAGTTGTTTTCAAAGGACCATGAATTTTAACAGAAGGAACTGCTGCCATTAGTCTTCAGTATTCTCTCTTCAGGTAAACACTTTAGAGGATTGTACTAATGCTCTCCCTTTCAAAACAGTTTTTGAAAAAAAAATCTATGAAGCTGAATCATTTATATCATTCATGTAAATCAGTCAGAGGTGAAAATACTGGACACTGGCAGACACATACCCTTTACTTCATCTCTCTTTGCTACTGCTTGACCTGCAGTACTGGGCACCACTATCAGGACAGACTTGTTCGGATAAGTAGAGCCATAATGTAACAGTCATAGCCCATTTACAAATCCAACATGGGTAGCTCAAAGTAATAATAATAATGAAAAAATCAAACATAAAATAATGGGAAAATATGTGTATTGTTTGCTCTGTTTGACATCATAAAAAAAGGTGCACACTTGGGATGTTTATGCCCCTGGTTGTTATTTTCTGATAATGTACCTGGTTAAAGTAAAAATTTCCCTCTGGATGCATATATAACTCTAAGATAAGAACAATACACAAAATCCTATTATAGTGCTGCTGTACACAAATACATTTTCAGATGCTTCAGATAACATCACGTACATATATACAAGAGGAAAAGGTATTTCTAGGAATATCATTATTGTTGGCATATCTGTTTAAGTTCCACATGCACAGGTGGCGCTCTCTGTGAAGAAGACACTGAAACATAAAATACATTTGATTTCTTTATGAGATGACAATTCTTTTTAAACACACAAACAAACACAAAGTTTTAGTGTTCTTCCTCCCCATTATGCATCAAATCCTTCTCTTTTCCAAGAATTAAATCATCGATTTTTGATCTCCAAATTGATGTGGTACTTTTAGCATGTTTTTAATTCCATCCAAAACAATAGCTGTGTCATTGAACTACTATTTCTGTATTTCTGCAGACCTGCACTGTAACATCTGCATTCACTATGGACTCTTTTCATGATGCCATGCAAACAGTTTAACTTGTCTTTGACACCAAAATATCAGAGTAGTTTTGAGTAAATTCATAGAATCATGGAATAGTTAGGGTTGGAAGAGATCATAAAGGTCATCTAGTTCCAACTCCCTACTATGGGCAGGGACATCCTACTACATCAGGCTGCCCAAGGTCCATCCAACATGGTCTTGAACACCTCCAGGGATGGGGCAGCCACAGCTTCCCTGGGTAACATGTTCCAGTCTTTCACCACTCTCATGGCAAAGATATTCTTCCTAATGTCCAGTTTAAATCGGACCCTCCCAGTTTATACCCATCCACCTTGTCCTGTCACCACAAGCCTTTATGAATAGTCCCTCTCCAGCTTTCTTGTAGGCCCCTTTCAGATACTGGGAGGTTGCTATAAGATCACCTCTGAGCCTTCTCTTCTCTAGGCTGAGCAACCCCATCTTTCTCAGCCTGTCCTCATAGCAGAGGTGCTCCAGCCCTCTGATCATCTTTGTAGCCCTCCTCTAGACCCATTCCAACAGTTCCATATGCTTCTTATGTTGAGGATTCCAGAACTGGACACGCTACTCCAGATGAGGTCTCATAAGAGAGGATTAGAGGGGCAGAGTCCCCTCCCTTGACCTGCTTGTCACGCTTCTTTGGATGCAGCCCAGGACACGGTTGGCCTTCTGGGCTGCAAGTGCACATTGCTGGCTCATGGTGAGCTTCTCACCAACCAGCACCCCCACGTCCTTCTCTGCAGGGCTGCTCTCAATCACATCACCTCTGATCATGTATTGAAAACATGGATTGCCCCGGCACAGGTGTAGGACCTTGCATTTGACCCTGCTGAGTGTCATGAGGTTCTAACAGGCCCACTTCTCCAGACTGTCTAGGTTCCTCTGGATCACATCTCATTCTTCCAGTGTGAAAAACCACACCTCTCAGCTTAATGTCATCTGCAAACTTGGTGAGGGTGCACTCAATCTCGCTGTCTGTATCATTAATGAAGACATTAAACAGCACCAGTCCCAGTATGGACCCCTGAGGGACACTACTAACCATGGATCTCCATCTGGACTTCAAGCCATTGACCACTACTCTCTGAATACGACCCTCCAACCAGTTTCTTATGCACTGTATCATCTACCCATAAAATCCACGTATCTCCCACATAAAGAGAAGGATGTTGTAGGGAATTATGTCAAAGGCTTTACAGAAGTCTTGCTAGATCACATCTGCCATTTTACCTCTGTCCACTGCTGCAGTTACCCCATCAAAATTTCTGGGTTTTCCTCTGGTTTACATCTGGCAAGTAATTTCTTTCCTTGTGTTTTTGCTTNTAGGTTCCTCTGGATCACATCTCATTCTTCCAGTGTGAAAAACCACACCTCTCAGCTTAATGTCATCTGCAAACTTGGTGAGGGTGCACTCAATCTCGCTGTCTGTATCATTAATGAAGACATTAAACAGCACCAGTCCCAGTATGGACCCCTGAGGGACACTACTAACCATGGATCTCCATCTGGACTTCAAGCCATTGACCACTACTCTCTGAATACGACCCTCCAACCAGTTTCTTATGCACTGTATCATCTACCCATAAAATCCACGTATCTCCCACATAAAGAGAAGGATGTTGTAGGGAATTATGTCAAAGGCTTTACAGAAGTCTTGCTAGATCACATCTGCCATTTTACCTCTGTCCACTGCTGCAGTTACCCCATCAAAATTTCTGGGTTTTCCTCTGGTTTACATCTGGCAAGTAATTTCTTTCCTTGTGTTTTTGCTTTCCCAGCTTTGCCTAGTGAATTTGAAACCAGTCTTAAAGGACATTGAGGTGTACAAGTCTACAGCAGAATGCTAGAGGGGGAGTGTTACCACTGCTGATCCCTGAATACTTATAGATAGCAGTAGAACTTATTCATAGCAGAATTTAGGTGGTTGGTAGTTTTCTGGGATGATTTAAATAGCTTTTTAATTGTTTAAAATCATTTATATTTAAAATAGGTTTAAAAGTATGTAGGTGTGTATTTTACTAAAATATTCAGGCTATTCAAATATTCAACCTAATTAAAAACAGTTCCCACAGTCCCTATTTCTTTCACACAAAAGTTGTACATGTTAAAGGAGATAATACCACGGGCTATAGAACAGTCAGCATTATATGAAGTAAAAAATTCAGCTTTTATGAAAGTATTTTATCTTTCAGTATCTTCAGCTCTACATAGCAATATATTTATAAACACTGACAATTTTATAGCATTTATGGAATAAAATACTTCCAATAAGAGAATCATTAACACCTTTTTTAGTAGTTTTAAACTTAAGGTTGAATTGGAAATGATGTAGTATTACATTTTGTATATAAAGTCTTTTTATAAGAGTCTGTAATTGGAAAGTTGTAAATGCAGTGCTTAGGAACCGTTTGGTCAAGAATCAAGAAAATAACATGAATGCCTCCTCAAAGAGCAAGACTCCTTCTACTAGACATCCAGCTGGTATAGACATTATCATAATCTCACAAAACCAGATTTTATAAAATATGCTTTAGAAAGAATCCTGATTTTCAAAAATTTAAAGAGAAAAGAGGAATGTAGGGCTATGTTAACAGAATATATCATAAATGGCTCTCATTCCATAGTCTTAAAAAACTTGTTGAAATCAAATCAAAACTTCCTGATGATTTCTTATTGAACCCATTTCCTTCTAAAAGTCCTCTAAGCTTTTGAACATGGAGAAACAGGAATTTGTTGCTTAAAAAGGCTCTAGATGAGAAGGTGATTACTTCTGTACTACTCATGTTTTCTCTTACAGATGTTTTTTGTTTTGATCTCCTGATAATCATGAAATAGCAAAATTCTTTTGCAATATCTAACTGTAAATATTAGATTTTTGTGCATGATTTGAACCCAACCTCTAACAGTAACTGAGGTAACCATAAAATAAAAGTGCGATTCATTTTACCACATTTTACTACCTAGCAGAAAAGAATCTAATCCAAACTAGCCTCATAGTATCCACTTGTAGTAAATACAGGAATACTGATACCTTCACCCCTCGGGATGTTTGTCATTTAAGATGCATGTCATATAAAATGAAGCCAATACATGCATAATCTTCTGCAACTACTGATCTGACTAAATGGACATCTTATCTGACTAGTTCAAATGGACTGCTAAAATGCATGCAGCTGAAAACAAATGAACAAGTCAATAGTAAAAGATTTATCTTTATAGGGTTCTTTTTGAGAGGGAATTGTGTTAAGCTAATGTAAACATCTAAACTTACATAGACATCATCTGTCTTTGAAAGCCTTTTCCTTCCCTTAAACAGAGAAACAAAAGATTTTGTTCAGTGTGCGGCTTCAGGAGACATACTAATTTAGGGACATGTAAAGTTTAGTTACATCATCTTTACTTACATAGCTTATAGAAACCTGGTCTGGCCATATGCAAAACCAGACAGTAATTGTGGAGCATGACAGATTATTAACAAAATCTTTGAAAGATAACATAATGTTCTGTGGTATACTGTATACAGTGTCAAATGAAGTCCTCAGTAAAATATGGTATTTGTTCTTTAATGTACTAATTAAGGTATATCTACACTGAATATCAGGATGATGAGAGTTTGTTATGCCTATTTTTGAAGCATAGCTGAAATGTGCTTCGAAGTCACACTGAACAAAATTTAACATTCCTTCTTAGTACAGCTTGTTCATTTAGGCTTAGGGATTTTTAATCTAATTCTTACATTTTCTCATAAATTCAGCGGAAAAGTTCTTCTTGCAACTTCTTTTACAACTACACATTTTCTTGTTAACTGAGATAAAAAAAAAACAACTTAGAACTTACATACATGAGTTACTAAGGAAAACAGCATTTTATTTTTCATTTGGTCATTCAGTTTGGAAACCCTCTTAAAGACCAACTCTTAAAAAGACTATTCTGAGAAGTGGATGACTACTCTCTTACTCTTTTTTAAAAGGGAAGTTCAGTGCAATTTACTTGAAGCAGAATTTCTGCTTGTGTTAAGCCTTATGAAATTAAATGGGCTGACTAAGTGCACAAAGCTGAAACCTTGCCTTGAAAGGAACTCTGAGTCATTCTCACCAGATATGCATACACACAAAAGCCAGTTACAAGTGTACCCCACCTGTATCAAATTGATCACAGCCCTGATCTACTTCTATAAGGCCACAGAGTTGTTAAGGTATGGATGAAAAGAGCAAATTTTGAATCAAAGCAGGCCTGAAAGAGAAGCAGGATTTTCCTTGCCTAAATTAAGAAAGAAGGTTATAAAATCCCCTGAAATTAAAAGCTAGGTCTCCTTCTGCTTAGTTTTATAGTGTGGCCAACAGCTCTACCAGTTCACTCTTGGGAGTCTGCAGTGAGAGGTCTATGAATAACTGAGAACAAAAGACAATACAACTTGACATAAAACAGCAGTATTCTATAACACAGCATTATTCCTACTAAGTCATGACAGGACTAGAATGACATTAGAAGAAATTATGAGAAAATGGGAAGCCTTGCCACAGATTTTAATTTAAATAGTCTTTGAACAATTTTACCAGCATGTTGAAATGCTATTGTCATGTAAATGAAGCAGGCCTTCTACTTTTGAACACCAGCTTTTTTAGAATTTATTTCTGGAGAGAACACTGAGGATAAAATTTGGTAAACAAAGATAAGTAATAGGATTTCATACAGATTTAAGGTTCTTGATATTCATAAATTTGCCTGTCTCAAGACAACTGCTTCATTGTCTTCTTTTGATTAACTGACTTAAAGGCTTTTTTTGGCTTTATAGGATTTATTTAAGAGTAGTCATATTTGCTCAATTATAAATTACTTAAGTTATCCATGGTATACTAAATAGGATTCACCAATATTTTAATGAATTTTTTCCCACCTGTAAATTATTTTAATTAACTATGATACAGTATTACTTATCTGCTACTGACTTTGATAATAGAGTACTTGGTTCCCTCAAGAGTCAGCTGACATTCCAAAGTGTAATACATTTCAAAAGCCCTTATAGAGAAATATGCAGGACATTCAAGTAATCATTGTGTACTGTTGTGCTTCTAATTTAGGTACATTTCCTAAGAATAAAATGATCATAGCAAGGAATCATCCATTGTTTTTTTTCCTCCTTTAATTGTGACATGAAAAAGAAACCCAGATTAAGAGACTAAATGAAAGGAATTAACACTGTTTCACAATCCGGAGAGTCAGATAAAGATTTAGCTTCTACCTTTTACAGTTTCTTCAGATTATAAACAGACAGCAAGTATTTAAATAAATTGAAACGGCACTCTGTAACTTGAAGTAACTCATTCTAGCCTCACAATATTATTAGCAATCAAGAGTACTTCATGATAATCTTTAATTTGATTATTAGTTCTTCCTAAACATGAGCTGGTTTTATCACAGATTTCTTCTCAGTTTGAGAAATGGGGAACAACAAACCAGTATGTGTGACACAATATCAAGCAAATTGGAAGCAAGTGTAATCAAGAACAGAACTACCTGACAAGTAGATGGATATAAGGTAATGCAAAAGGGGCAACACAATTTTCATAGGAGGTAGTTATCCTTTACAATATTTATTAGAGTGATATTAAGGAGTCAGCAAGTATATACACAGAATTGTACTTGGATTTTTGAGAAACCCCTTACCACAGACCTTTAAAGAATCTAGGGTATTGCAGAAAGAAATAGGAAGACTTTTCTTCGGTCAACAACTGCTTGAAGAAGCCAATCTGAAGTGAAGGGATTAATGGTCAGTTTTCTTACTGGAGGGAGGTGACCAAGGGAGACCAAAGGACCAGGGATCCTTTCTGCTGCAGCAGACACAAAATCTGTTGATGGGATTGAAGCGGAGTAATAAAAATAAATCTGACAACCAGAAGCACAGATCTTACGATGCTGAATGATAGGGCAACAAAATGGCAGGTGAAATTCAATGCTGATAAAAGCAAAATAATGAAAAGTGGGGAGAAAAAACATAACTATATGTATTGTGCTAGGCTGTCATCTCTCAGGATAGTTCTCTGAAAAACTGCAGAAAGTACCATCAGAACATCAGCATATTGGTCAGCAGAGGTAAAAGATGTAAACAAAAGAGAAAAATGCATTATCCCACTATTTATATAAAATGCACCTATGCTCTAATTCTTGCCTACATTTCTGTCTTCTCTCCATTCCAAACTAGGAAAGTGTGAGAAACACTCCTAAAATATGAAAAAGGACACAGTCTTCATAGCAAAGATAATAATATTTTTATTTTACAATTCAGCGCTGAATTGGATGCCCTTCTAAAAAAGACGGACCGCAGAGGCTGGTCACAGGTTTTTTATACTGATTGAACATGTGTATTCAGACAGACTTTGAGATGACCCCACTGTCGCAGTTCCTTTGTGTCTCTTATGGTCTTTATCTTATCTCCTTCCTTATTGTCTCTTCTTGATGAGTTCAAGTCTGCCTCGTTAAAATAAGTTAAATTCTTGTTACAATCACTTCCTTCCTTAAGCTGGTCAGGATTTGCATACTAGTTTCAGACAAAGAATGGTGTAAGTTCTCAAAGAATATTCATTTAGGTTATCCAATTATGTCTGAAGATTGTCCACACAACATCTCCTGACCTGAGACAGATCCGTATTACAAAAGCACATAAACCAGTTGCAGCAAAACCCAATCAGTTCTCACAAAAGGATGTAGCATATAGGAAGGAGAAAGAGAAGGTAATCTAGAAATGGTAAGAGATGTGAAAACAAACCCATTTTTTTTCTTATTCTGAATAAGGTAGCCATGGTACAGATACATAAAACTGTGAGTGCCGTGGAAACTGGAAAATGGGCATGAATTTTCAGTGTTCCCCTGAATATTGAACTGAACAAGAAAGAAATTATATGATCAGGAAAGAAGCTCAAACTTTTGCTGAATATCAGAAACATAACTCATTTGAGTAGTTATCCAGTGTTGGAAATTGTTTCTTTAAGTACCCTGGCAGGGTGGAGCTGGGAAGTCACAAAAGTGGTAAATGACTCTGTTGTGTTATGTTAATAAAGTAACCTAAAGATGGAGGGCAGGAGTTTGCAACCTAGCAACAAAGTTATGTGGGTTGGGCAATTGCCAAGGAAGACTGGTTGCTAGGGCAGAAGTGACCAATCAATGTTTACTTCATGTTTGGCCTGTTTGGTCTATATAAACAACGAGTTAACCCATAATAAAGGATTTCATCTGAAATCATATTGATTTGTTCGTGAGGTTCACTTGCCCCCACCACAATAAATGGCGCCCAAACAGGGATACCCAGATTTAGCTTGAAGACAGCCGGAGATTAGATTGGGAGGAACATCCTGGCCCGGGACATGAAAAAAAGGTTTTTGGATAGCTGCAGCTTATAGGAAATTTGGGAAACTCTCTATTGGCCAGGTGAGCGGTTGTTGAGGAGAAGGGCCGTGGGTGTTTGTCTGAAAATGGGTCTTGGATAGAAGCTGCACTGAAGCTCCTCGAAGAAACTCTTTCTATGAAAGAAATTGATTATGAAGAAACTGCATTGCAGTCTATGATAAGGTGGGCTCATAAAAGAGGCATTATTCCGAGTGCTGATGCCCTAATGAAAAAAGAGACTTGGGAGAAAATGGGACAAAAGTTGTTTGAAGAATGTACCTTGGGAAACAAAAGCCTTTGGCAATATCTGCCCCTCTGGAGACTAGTTAAAGAAACTACGTGAAGTGAGAGCGGAGAGGGGAATATCCACCCCTACTAGGGAGTCCATCAGCCATCTCTCTGGATGATTCATTCAGTGAAGACTTCGAGCATTCAACATCGCCTGGGAGTTCCACGTGGCAACAGGATTTTGAAAAGATGATGAAAAAAATGGAGAAGGGAAGCCGCCTGCCAGAACCGCCTCCAGCCGAAAACCCTGAAGAGCATTCCCACCTGGAACTGGCTGTGCCGCTCCAATCGCCAACAGGATTTGATACCACGGGAGATGGTGGGGGGGTGGTGAGGTTTTGGGGGCTGGGAGGGCACTGGCAGGAGGTCACTGCTGGTGGGAGATCAGGAGTCAAACACAGAGACTAATATAGTCAGTTTATAACAGAGCATCAGAAGCATTTATAAAGAAGGCAGTAGTACACGCGACC
>WAAB01022659.1:0-35697 GCA_013389865.1 Piaya cayana
AACCTCCTTCTTCATCTCACCCCCAATGACAACTCTATCATCTCATGATTGCTTTGCCCCAGGTGTCCTCCAACCCTCACATCCCCCACAAGGCCTTATCTGTTCATGGGAACGGAAGGCAGTTCCCTTGGTAGATGTTAAATGTCATGTCCAGTGGCAACGTCCAGCTCATGAAATCTCTAAGCAGTCACTGTTGAAAACTGTGAGGCTATGCTTGGATCATGCTCTTCCTACTCTTCCTATTACAACATTTCCCAAAGTGTCTAATAGCAGACCACTATTGGAAGCAGGAATGACCTAGTTTGGCACTTTTTATGCGCTTATATTACTAAGGCCTGAGCAAGCTGACAGTTCTGAATTAATCTTGACTCATGCTGAGTATTGCTGTAAAAGCTTCGAATATAATCCTCCAGTACTGAGAACAGATGTGTCCTCCAGGTCTTTTGCCAGGGGATGATGTTTACTTGGTTTATGACAGCCTGTATTTAAACTTGTTCATTCACCATGTGCTATATCTAATTGTTGAATATATTCCTTTAAAAGACTGTGATATACAAGAAGAGAAGGCTGCTTTTTTTTTTTTTCCCCTTTGTCAGGTGGAGTTCTCCCAAGGGCAGAAGATGAGAATCCTTTTCTGAGCATCTTGATATGGAGAAAAGCAGAGGGGATCTGGCAGAGAGAAAGGTATTCTACAGGATGCTCTGGTGTGACCCAGGCTGGGAATTCACTGAGAAGTGAGATAGACCAAAATACAGCCAAAGCTGTGTTAAAGAGTAGGGTTTTTTTTCCCCCATGGGCCAGAGGAGAATGTATTGTAGAAAGGCACTGTAATTTGCTGGGCTAAGAACAAAGAAGAAAGCTGATCTGTGAAGTACACAGGACTAGAGAATTTTTTTTCTCACTCAGCAAATCACAGTATTTCTAGTTTGAGTTCAAGTAAAATTTAGAAATTCAAATTTAGTGGGGAGCCTAGAAGTGCTTTCTTTAGGAATAACATATAAGAAACTAATCTTAAAACTTTGGCTCCATTGGAGTCCTGTCACATGGAATTTGAATAGTATAGAAAGAGATTTGCTGAAAGAAGTGATCCTAGATCATAGTGAATATGGCATTTATTAAATCTGCTGTTATCTGAGCTAATTTTCCTTTAAGATGGATTGAATTTAATCCATAACATTTCCTTTAACAGCAACTGACCATTCAAACGGTGCTACAGTTAAACTGCGAATGATGGACTTCTGGTGTTGGCACAATATTGTTTAGTTCAGCTTTGTTGGTAAATTCCAGCATATTATGGCTGTTTGAAACCAAATTATTTTCCTCTTTATAATCTTAATTTATAGCAAGGGTGAGACCGGAAGATGACAACTATGTCTCTTTTGTAGTTAGCAGCAACTTAAAGTAGGACAATTATCTCTAGAAGGATGCTTTTGGAAAAGGAAGAGAAAGCTAATATGTTTGTGCATGACTTGAGTGCTGCCTGCAATTACAGCAAATCATTCTCATGTTAGGTAGTCAGTTTAGTTTAGGAAACCTTTTCTTTGATTAGATTGCATGTATACATAATGTAGTGACAGCCAGCCAAGTTAGACTCACACAGGGAGGAAAGAGGTGTGAGGGAGAACCTCACTTACAAACAGAACAAGCCAGCATAATTGGAGGAACAATCCTGAGCAAAACACAGATTTATGGACAGAAAGATTAAGATTTAAGATTTTAAAACAGTAGAAACAAAACTGCATCAGTTTGCAGAACTGGCCATCGAAAATAAAGATATTTTTAAAAAAGAAAAAGAGCAGTTTATCATGGCCAGGAATAATACTGCTATTGTGGAAAAGGCTGATAACCGTATGCGCGTATTAGAATGAGACTGGAGAGGGAGTTTGCTTTGATTTTAATTTATTTTAATATAAAACCAGGAAGCAGCATAATGAGTTAATGCATTAGAGAATTAGGGATTCTGGCATATATAACTACTGCTCTGAAACCTCTTGCTCGGCAATTCCCTAATTAGGAATAGGCTGAATTGTAGAAAACTTGATTCCACTTATTCAAGAAACCAGAGGATGAGAGATAAACCTGGGGAACTTGGCTCCAAATAAGAAAGGTTCTAAACTGCTAAAAGAAAGGATTAGGACAACAATAGCCAGGAGTGGAAACCTCTGGATCTGTTGAAAGTAATCGTGGATTTGGAGCAGGGACAGACTGTGATGATGTTCTTAGTACAGCTGTTCATGAAAGGGACAAAGAAGAAGACTGAGATGACAATAATAATGCCAGGATAATATGATACAAGACCTCTTTAAAAAACATTCCCAGTATTTCAGCAACTTCATGAAGGACAGAGAAAACTGATGCAGTAACTGAGAGCAATGGCTTTTTGCACAGGGTAACCTGACCGACACAAATCTTCTTGAAATACACATAGGGCAGAATGTTTCTGGCCTTTTTGCTGTATTCACATGGCTCTAGATTTGAATTTTATAAGTCTCTACTGTGGAGCTGAACTGTATGGGTTTACTGAACATCCATTGAGTTGGGAACATTTACACCGAACTCTGCTGCATGATGCAAATGCACCAAGTACCTTTCTGGGTGTTGAAAAGGTCTTTATAGAGGAAGTAATTTAAATCTTGCAGAAAACAAGCTACTAATTAAAAGACAAAGGTAGGCAAATTCATGGAAACAAACCGACTCATTTTGAATCAGTGGCAAGTATCTCTTATTCTGGATGTATTGTTCATCATGGAATATTTTCAGATCAAGATTCAACATCTTTCAAAAGGCACAGACACTATCTTGCCTGGGGTTATTGATCTGATGCAGGAAAGGGTGGGTAGAATTCAGTGATATTGTGCAGGTCAGATTACATTAGCCCATTAATGCCTGTTGGCTTTAGTACCCTTGAATCTATAGAACTTTGTGCAGTGGAGTAGCTAACAATGCTGACATTTTAAATTGTCCTCTTCAGATTTCAGAGCTGGGAAAAATGAGGCAGTGCATCTGTGTGTTTGCTGTTTCTTAGCAAGCATAAAGGTCAAAAACTTTTCTTTTCAAATATAAAATCTTTTATTATATAGCAAGAGGTCCTTGTTCTAGAGAGGAAGAATTCTTGCTTTTGTATTGTTAAGTCTGATATAATATAAACATTCATTCTCTCTTTTTAGGGGACACTTTTATAAAAGCATCATGGTTTGTCAGCTGTACAAAGTCATTATATATTATTTCAACAAACCAAGTTGTGCCTCCGGTCTGTTAGGGTTTTGTAGCAGGCTGACTCCATCTTGGAACGGTACAGTTGAATGCAGCCCTAAATTGGTAGAGGGCCTGCATAAATATCAGGCTTCTACCCAAAATGCATGTGGCACTGAGTATCAGTAATAACCTGACCTTTGATGAATCCTGAGAAGGGTATGAAGAGATGAATTGAGGATAAAATCATTCCAGTCAACATAGTTACGAATGTATGTTACACCTCCCACTAGATCAGGCTGCTCAAGACCCCATCCAACCTGGCCTTGAACATTTCCAGGGATGGGATATCCACAACTTCCCTGGGCAACATCTTCCAGTGTCTCACCACCCTCTTTGTGAAGAATTACTTCCTACTGTCTAATCTAAATCTTCCCCCCTCCCAATTTAAAGTCATTTTCCCTCATCCTATCACTATATACCCTTGTAAAAAGCCCCTCCCCAGCTTTCTTGTGGCCCCTTCAGGTACTGGAAAGCTGCTGTAAGGTCTCCCCAGAGCCTTCTCTTCTCCAGGCTGAACAACCGTAACTCTCTCAACCTGTCCTCACATCGAAGGTGCTCCAGCCCTCTGATCATCTTCATGGCCTTCCTCTGGACCCATTCCAACAGTTCCATATCCTTATGTTGGGGATTCCAAAACTAGATACTATACTCCATGTGGGTGCTCATCACAGTGGAGGAGAGGGGCAGAATCATCGACCTACTGACTACACTTCTTTTAATGCAGCCCAGGATATGGTTGGCCTTCTGTGCTGTGGGCACTCATTGCCAGCTCATGTCAAGCTTCTCATCTTGCAAACACAAGAGTGACAGAGAAGAACTCTCCCCATCTCTCAGCAGTGTCATATTCTTGGTGAAGAACTCCTGCTGCTGACAGCTCACTGGAAATCCTTTCATGTTCTTGAGGCAGACCTGTACTATTAGCCCCAACATCATGAAGAAAATAGGAAAAGTTGAGCTTAACACAAAAAAAAAGAAGGCTGTACCAGAAAGTTCACTTACTTCATTTGAACTTTATCATCACCAGGAACAAGCTGTAAAAATTCGAACCATGTTAGTATTATTGTAAGCGGACAGATCTTTGATTAGTGTTTAGATTGATGGATTAGTGATCAAATCTTGGTTCTGCATGTGTTTCTTTAGCTTACTGAATTACTGTGGTGTTTAGTCTTGTATTCAAATGTGAGACTTGATTGTAATTTATTGGCAATAATTATCATGGGTTGTTAAACTTTAACACTAACTTTTTCAAGTTTTCATTCTAAATGAGGACTGTTCTAAATTGAGGGAGTAGAGAAAAAGTGGAGAGAAAGTGTAGAATGAGAAAAAAAGGAACATAATCTTCAACTGGTTCTCTATTGGAAGCCTTGCCCCTGCCCCTCTTTGGTTTTAAATTGGGGAACAGAGAGACTTTGCAGACTTGCGGGGAGTTTACATTACCTACTATAACGTATTTGCTTAGTGTTCAGTGATTTGTGACTAACACCTTCTCAGCGTGCGCTCTCCTGTGCCTTTTGGTACTGGTAAGGAAAAACATTTCATTTCCTTCAGAGATCCTGTCTACATTTTGATACAGATGACCGTGACTGAAAGTGTTTGAATCAGCATGGCTTAATGAGTTATCTGAACCTTGGCAGCTAACGATGGGCCTGATATACCTACCATCCCTGTAAAGTAAAATCTGCTAACTGTATTTGTGGTGGATATGGTTAGGAGTACGAGATAACGGAAGGATTGAAATGTGTTTAAATTTTGAAAAAAGTTCTTGACTTTGGTATTTCATGTATTTCCTTACTTCACATAGAGTATCAATGTTTAGTTGCTAAACAGGTATAATGAACTCTTGCTAACTGCATCTTAAACTGCAATGAAAAGTCTAAGGGACTCAACCATTTGATTGAATTTGGTATAAAAGTCTCAGCTTTATCTTAACAATTTTCAGCAGAACGAGGTATTGCTAGTTCCTAAACATCAAACCTTTTAATTTACCTTGAAATATCTAGGCAATAACTGCACATTGTTGATAATTCTCTGAGAAGTCATAATGAAATGCATATTTTGTAGGTTTTGTGCACCTGAGCAGTATCTTCTTATCCGAAATTCTTGCTTATTAGTACAGATACGCAATAGTTTTATTATTCAATGTACCATTTCTGAGGTATCATGAGAAGTGGAAATGATGTAACAAAAGCATGTTTCATAGCTTTTAAACTTATAAGATTTCACAAAGAAAAAAAATGAAAGACAAGGAAACTTCTAAAATCTGTCCATACACCAGTTTATGGATAATTTGGAAAAAAAGTATTTCTCTGTTGACAGAGCAGTTGTGGATCAGCAAGATGAGTAACAGAATGAGTTTGTGACCTTTTTTGGTGGGGCAGTCTGTAGTATGAGTCTCTGCACTTAGATGTAAATTAGTGGTGGGGAAACGTGATGGAGGAGGTTAAGTTTCATGTTTAGGGAAAACCACCACAACATTTTAGGGTAATAATTACCAAGATATATGTAAGGGGCAAAAGAAGCATGTAAATGCTATGGCTATGTAAATGATTTTTAGAGCATGTAAGCTGAAGCCCACTGAGCTCAATGGGAGTTACTACACATGAGCAAATTGAGGGACTTTGCTATACAATGAATTTCTTTTACTTCTTTTGCTGAGTGTTTTCTACCTGACTGCCTTTCCTTAGTATGTTATTGAAGGATAAGGGGAAACTGCTCAGTGTGCAGGGATTTATCTAGCAGGTAACTAGAAATCAACAGCTTTCTCATCACAAAGGTAAGATGGTCTCCAACAATTTGTTTTCTAAACTTCAAAAGAGGTTTCTAAAAACTACAACCTGAAAGATTTAATGTCTTAAAAATCTACAATCCAACCTCCCATTCTGCCTAATTTAACCTTAGTATAATTTCTCTACCCATTTAACTTAGTTCAGGCGTTTTCTCTTAATGTTTCATGCTCTAAGTCTTTCATGTTAAGTTATTTTCTCCACACCCTCAAACTGCCTTCATGCTTTTGGTCCTCTTAGTTTTCCACTATATATTGGGTAATAATTCTTAGAATTGAATACATTAGTCTAAATTCTCCCAACTTTGTAGAAAATATTTTTTTCTTTGCTGCAAGTCAAGATACTTCTGTAGGTGTTGCTCAAAGTCATATTGTCCTTTCTATGCCACATGCTATGGTATAATTCACAGTTTAGTATCCTGAAATAATATTGGTGTTTCAGTTTCTTTTCTCATGTTTTGAAAAACAACTTCAACTTGTTTCTTCATCTTCTACCTATTCAGCTGAAATTCTGCTCTGTGTTTCTATACTAAAGAAATCTATACTGTCTTCCTTTGACTTTGTTGTAGAAAGGTCATTTACTGCACTTCCCAATTTATTATCATCTGCTAATTCAATTATTATTCTGTTTAACCTCTTCCTGATTGTTAATGAAGATGAATGTCTTACAACTTTTCCATATTTAATGCTCGTGATTAATTGTATGTTAAAAGAGAACAAATCCAACACTTATAGACCTTGCAAAACACCTCCAAGCTCATTCCATTCATATTTACTATTATTATTGTTATTATTACTCTCCTTATGATTTCTTCATCTCATTTTCCTATGATCACCAGTTTATTTCCAGGCCAGACTGATTTAACATGAACAGATTGCCCCAAAATACTAGCAAAACTTTTGTAAAATTCAGAATTTTCTCTGCATGCTTGTATCTCGTAATTTCATCCAGCATAATATGCTTTTAATAGGGACAGGGTATTTCTTCCTTATTGTTCAGTTAATGTCTAGAATACAAGCATTTCTACCTAATTTACTAGACCTGAAGTGAAGTTTGCTAAGTAATAACTGTCAGGCTCTTGTGTTCATTTTTAATGCCAGTTCTGTACTGGTTGGGTCTCATATTATTCAACACCTGCACATTTCTGTGTGTGTCCTCCATGCCTGCTGGTAGGATAGAAAATACATTTACTAACTGTGTGTTGCATAGAATTGCTAATTTGTCTGTTTCCCAAATTTCTTGTACTCCCGTTCCCACCCTTTATTTGTAGATATGCTTATTTCCAAGTTGTCAGTTTTCTATTATTGAGTAAATCAAGATGGATACTTAGAGGGCAGTTCAGCCATTCTTAGCTGAAATGTAGTTTTCTATTCCCTCACCCTGACAGTGTTCTTTAGAGTGTTATGTTGATGTCAGTACACAGCACTCTGACTTCTCTTCTAGTAATAAAACCACTGCTTTGAGATGTTTCCTTCACAGGACTATCCTCTCCCCTGTGAACCTTTAACCTGCAGAGCGCTTTCTCAAGTAAATTAAAATACATTAATTATATGTGCCAGGTATGTTAAAAACCAGCTAGACTAAATTCTGTGTTGGGCCTAGGAAATGAGAAATGAGAAGACCCTTTTCCTAAGTAACCTACCACACACACTGAACTTGGAGGAGAAAGGACAGATGCAAGTAGTTTTCTGTCCTAGCTGGAAGAACTGGAGATAGCATAAGCTACGAAGAAACGTTTTGAAGCAACACTTTTCTGAATTCATCTGGCCTGTGCTGAGATTTGTGATGATGTCCATTCTCAGCAGACACTTAGCAACCAAGGTTCCTGGATGCCTTTTGTTGTAGTTGCAGAGGCGTGCAGGTCATTACATATGCTGTCTAGGCTGGCTTGTCTACCTTACACATTAGTTTAGTCTTTGAACAGAAAAAAGTCAGCTCTTCCACAGTACTATTCAAAAAAGGACCTTATCATAGGTGTTCTTTTTGGAAAAGCCTGTTTGATTTTGTAATGGACTTGGAGTCTAACAGCTACAGTACATGGTGCGTGTATCCCTCTACATCTCTAGCAAAACTCATATTTTACAATATTCCTAGACTTACAATGAACTAATGAGATTTAAAAACACAATATAAGATTAGCTTTCAGATGCAGTGTTGCACATAGCTTCATCTTATGAAAAAGTGTAAACATTCACCAACAGTGGAGAGGCCTTGAGTCAAAAAATAAACCAGAGAACAGAAAAAGTTAATTACATCTACAAATGGAATCATGTCAGAAACAAAGGGTTTAAGTTCTTAACAGAGAAGAATGCAGTAACTTTAAGGATAAGCCCAGAAAGACTGGTTTACTAAAATATCACATTGATGCTGGCAATGAAAATTGTTGTAAAAATGCCTTACAGAGCTTCATCTGTGAGGAAAAAAAGTTACAGAAGATCAATGGAATCAAATGTTAAAAGGTGGCATTGTCTGTGCTGCTGGTTGTTCATGAGCTTCTCCACTCATATTAGTACATTTCCTCTGATGAACAGTTTTATATGGGCTGTGGGAAATTAAACAGTGTCATGCAAAGAGATCAATAGCTGCTGATACTGAGGTCATCTGAGATTGATGACTCATTACATTTTTGCAGTGAAGATGGTCCATTAGCATCTTAGATGTGTGTAAGGGCAACTGTCCTGCAGGTGTTTCTGCACATAAATTGAAAATCACCATTCTATAGTAGGAGTAGGCTGTGTCGTTTTAAAGTCATATCCTTTAATTCACTTGCAATGTTGCAGGTATTAGGGAGTCATGTTATGGCAGCTTTAATTTTCAAAATGTATGTTTCTATTTAGATGACTCAACAGAAGCATTGTCTATTTTCCATAAGCAGCCTCAACAGTAGCTTTTGCGAGATTTAGAAGCATTTAGTAGAATATGAAAAGAAGGACTTACTCATATATTAGAGAAACGTCAATTATACTTCTGTTTGGAACAGTAGGTAAGGATTAATAGCAGATTTCTGCAAATGCTGAAGTAAGATTGAAAACACAATCTGATACTCAATTAAAAGAAATTAGGTCATTTTGAGGAACCATCAAGTACCACTGCAACTACATGCCTGACTATTCTGTTAAAGCTTCCTCTTCAATCGTCTCACAAGATGTGCCTTTTGAACAGATTCAGATATGCTAATAAGCATTTCAGCTTAAAAGTGCTTGTCAGCAGTTTTAAAATATTCACAATTCAACTCATTGAAATGACTTTCCTAGGGTTTAGTAGCGTGCTTGGGAGCATCTGTCACAAAGCTTTTCTGTAAAGGATCACACAGTGTGGTAGTTTAGTTCCTATTTCAGGTCGTAAACAATACAATAAATAGAATGAGGTGATTTCACATTAATTTCTGCTATTGAATGCATCTTCCCACAGAAACAGTTACTCTGGTATGCAGCAACAAAAAGCATCCTTGAAGTAATGGTCCAGCTCCTCAGTTGCTGTAAAAGCAATTCACTGACTACAATTTCCTTTGAGGTCCAGTGTAGTTCATAAAATCCTAAAAGGTCTGATACAGTAAAAGAGTCCAGACAGGTAAACATATTAAGTACTGTATTTTTAAATAGTTTTTGTCCCAACCATGATATCTAACCCTACATTTATTACTTTCAACAGGGAGCTAGAGCAATACCTCAATTTTTGAAAAGTTTTGGAATTATCTGAAGATGAAAGCTCTAGCTTACTCCTGTCTGCACAGAGTTCAAATTAAGACCCAAGATGCAGTTCTCTTGCCAAATCTTATGTTTTGTAATTTCAAATTGCCAGGAAAGAATATAAAACCTCTGAGTATAGTAAAACTAGTTATAAAAAAAAATAGGGAGAAAAATATTTTTCCTATCGTTCCTCTCTCTTCAGCAGTGTTGTTTAGAGTGACTTTTAGCCACTTCACATTAATTTATGAAGGGGCTGATAATGTTTGACAATGTTAAGAGCTATAATGTGGTTTAATTTCTATTTCTAGAGCCCTCCCAATAGATCATATGTACTATAAATTGAGCTGGTTGAATGGGAAATGAATATGGGAGCAAGAGTAATGTGTACTTTAATAATCAAACATAGAGGAATAAAGACTAGATGTCCTCCACTGGGTTGAAACTTTGGAAAGGGGGTACCAGTTTAATTGCAAATGACACCCTGTGTAAGGTAGTCTGAAGATACAATGTAGCTGGTGAACTCTGAAATGAATGAGAGACTGAAGCACAAATTGCTGCAATTCAGGTGTGGGATCTCCTCTCCCAACCAGGAAGGTAATACAAGAATTTCTCTTCTTTGTCTCACAGACTGGATTTGGGTCTGGCTGGGATGGAGTAAATTTTCTTCCATTTGATGCTGATTTGAATTTGTGATTAAAACAGTCTTTATAACACATCTGTGTTTTGGCTATTGCTGAACAGTACTTGCACAGCTTTGAAGCTTGCTCTTTTTTTCTCTCTGCCCCTTTGCTCCCAGACAGTAGCTGGGGATGGGCGAGGAACTAGGAGGTTACACAGCTGTGTGAGAATACTAGTCTAGAATTCAGATATTTTCATGGCTTTTGTGAAAGCAGGCAAAATCAGGAGGGTAAATTGTCCCTACTGGGCTCAGCACTGGAAAACTTGACTTCTAGTCTTATGATGTCATTACTCTGCATTGACGAAGCACAACACATTTTCAGCCTGGATATGAAACATGGTGGTGGGTGCAGGATGGAAGAGCGTGTTACTTTGCATTGTCTGAGAAACTATTATCTTGATGTGTTGGCTGGAGCTTCTGTGTTGTGTTGTCTGGGGGGAGAACAAAGGAGGAATGAAGTTGGTAACAGAAAAAATTGAGGAGAACTGGTAATGGTTGTCGGATAAAAGCAGTGATATAGGGTTTTCTAGCTTCAGATTCTATAATTTCAGAGACACGTAAACTAAAATATTTAAGTGGTTTCTTTCTTAGAGCATGCAGGCCATATCTTTATGAACTCAGCCAGTTCTCCAGAGAAGGCACAGGTCATGTTTGGTGTGCCATCAACAGACAAAACATGAGAATCTAATAAGTAAGAAAGGCAAAAAAGTCTCAGCCATCTTTTATAACAGAACCTTCTATGTTTCAGAGGTAATCTAATCTGTACCAAAGCAGCAGTAGCTAAGCCTTTTTTCTAGTTAGCAATACAGTTATTTAACCCCAAGAGTCTCCTGTGGCTTCTTTAAAAAGCCCTTTTTATTCCATCCTTGCTACTTTTCTCTGCTACAGTAACCCTTGGGGAAGCTGTGTAGTGTAGGACTGTATTCTGTCTATATTACCAGCAAATCACTTTCACACTTGGTCAGGTCTCTTTGGACTGATCGTCTACATTTACTCTCCTGTTTAGAGCATCCTCAATTTGGCCTAGAGGCAAAACAGCAAATCATATGCTGACAGCATCAGTCTTGAGATCTGTGATGGGCTATTCTTGCTTGTCTTCTGAAATGAGATCCTGGGCATGCTGCAATCACATCTGCCATCAGGAGGGTCCCCGCAGTTGCTGTGCAGGCTGTGGAGGACAACACTGGTGCATCTGCCTGTATCTGCCACAAGGTGTAATGGGGCATTTGGGCTGCAGGATCTAAACTAGATTTAAACTAAGTGAAACCTCCTTGTGCTAGGGATGGGTGATTCTCGGCCAAAGAATGAGTGCTAATAAGTAACATGTTTGTAACCACCTTGCAAATTCCTCTGTACTTGGAAGATTTTCTGGCATGGTCTTAAACTGATATACAGCTATGCTGGAAGTCCCTCAGACAGATGTCATTTTGGACAAGCACTTGTTCCTCCAGGATGGCTTCGGGTTTTTTTGGATGGAGAGTTTAGAGAGGGACTGAGATTATTTCTTTACCAGTGGATAAATTAACCATTACTTTTTCCTCTTTGCAATCCTACACTTGTAATAGATTTACCTCTGTATTTCCCCATGTCACTATTCAAAGTAGTTTGTAAATTAGTTTCTGGGCACTTTCCATGAGCCTCAGATGGGCAAGTATTGATTCTATGGCTGGATAAACTGCAGCAGCACTTAAAATATAGACATATCAGCAAAATTCTGGAAAGTGTAGATTAACCTTAGATAACTCTGTGATGTCTTTGCAAACTAAAAAGACCAATTGCTCCAAGAGGCAAAAAATAAACAGCAAAACCTAAAGGCAGCAAGTTCAGACTAAGGTAGATAACTAATGGATTCCACAAGTGGTTCCTGACAAAAACTAACTGGATAGCAACTTGCCCTCATGACAGCCACGATCGTGTATAGCTAGTTCACCCAAGTGGAATCACATATTTTATTCCTATTAGCTTGAAGAAATTAAGGTACATTTGTTGACGTATACAGCACTGAATAATGTTTGAATACAGGAATTTAAGTTGCTAGTGGTATAATTCCTACTCTTTATCTGTTCATTCTATATATGATGGACAAATTGATGATAATCTCTACAGAGTGGTAAAAATGCTGTCGATTAAAACTGGCAAAGACAAGGAAGAAGTACTATTCATTCAGAAGGAGATTCTAGTCATGGAATTATTTCTGCACTAAGTCATAATCTCCTACCAAAACCAAAAAGTACTATACTACCTAACAATTGTGTATAGCTGTGCCTTTTGCTAAAGGGACTGCAGAGGAAGAAAAGATAAACCAGCTATAGATTATTCTTGTCTGCAACTTTTTTTGATCTCATCATAAAACACATGCCCAAGTGTGATATTACCTTGTACAGAGACTGTCTGATGAGTTATTTATAGACATGTTACTTGAGGGCTTTGCTTGCTTATTTTGCGCTATTGGGTATTCATATTTAGACTTCCGAAGATGGATTTTTCATGTCAAGAGGTGCATATGAGAAAGTAATTTTTTTTTTCAAATTTAGCACTAGTTTTTCATTAGCAGTCACTCACATATCCTGTTAAAATTTGTATTTATTATTCTCAGATGCTTCTTGTATGAGGACTTATTTCAGTGTTTGCATGAGTTGAGAATAGCTATGCAGGTGCATTAAAATCTGCTGCAAGTAAAGTACTTTCAAATGTGGGATTACTGTTTCTGTCTTTCCCTCTTTCTGCTTTCTTCCATCCTCTTTGGTTCAGATTCTGATTTGCCTGTTCACCTTGAATAGCACTTGGGATATTTATTGGCCTGCTCAAGGGACAGGCCTTCTTTATAAGTTGTGGTATCAGGGTACTTCCCTCTGTATTGCAAGATGTGATTTTGGTAGAGATTTTTTTTAGTTATAGCTGTCCCGGCTGCTTCCAACCCAGCTTGCTATGCACCCCCTGTCCTCTTGTTGGTAGGCCAGTAAGAGAAACTGAAGAAAATTAACTCTATTCTAGCCAAGCCCAGGGCACTATATATTTCAATTGCCTAAATATGGATGTCCAGCTCTGCTCAATATATTTATCAATGACCTGGGTGCAGGACTTGAATGAACCATTAGCAAGTTTTCTGATGATAGCAAACTGGGTGGTGCTATTGGCTCTCACAAGGAGCAAGGTGCCTTGCAGGAAGATATTGACAGAGTGGAGTGTTGTACTATGATTAATGGGATGAAATTTAAAAAGTCAAAATGTGGGTTTCTGCACCTGAACAGACTAATGCCAGACACAGGTATGGACTGAGAGAGGAGTGGCTGCAGGACAACCTTGCAGAAAAGGATCTGGGTCTGCTGGTTGGCAGCAGGCTAAACGTGAATCACCAGTGTGCCCTGGCTGCCAAGAGGGCAAACCTCATTCTGTGCAGCATTAAACATGGTATAAACATCTGATCAAAAGAGATGATTATCCTGCTATATCCAGTATTGGTGGGCTTCACCTTGAATAATGTGTTCAGTTCTTGGCTTCACGATCTAAGAAGGATGTTTAGGTCCTTGAATGTGTCCAGAGGAGGGCAAAAAACCTGGTGAAGGGCCTGGAAAGAATGAGAAGTGGTTAAGGACTTTGGGCTTGTGTAGTCTGGAGAAAGAGGAGGCTGAGGGGCATATTCAGTGCTTTCTACAGCTTCCTAATGAGGGTAAGTGAAGATGGAGGTGCCTGTCTCTTCTCCCTGGTATTGGGGGATAGGATACTTGGGAAAGGTTCAAAGCTGCATCAAGGGAGGTTTAGACTGGAAATTAGGAAGCATTTCTTTGCTGGGAGAGTGGTCAAACACTGGAACAGGCATTCTAGAAAGATGGTTGGTGCTCCAAGCCTGTCAGTGTTGATGAGGTATTTGGACAAAGCCCTTACTAAGATGCTTTAACTTGGTCAGCACTGAATTGGTCAGGCAGTTGATCTATACTGTGCTATTCTATTCTACTCTGTTTTACAATGTGGAGGCAATGTGTTCTTCAGACTGGAGGAAATAAATCCATAAAGTGTATGAATAATAAATAAGCTGAGCATGGTTTTGAGAGTAACCCTTGATTGGGTAGTAGAACAGGATATTCTATAATAGTTAAGTGTCTGGCACTGCAGTAGCAGTGGTTGCCTTACTACCAATATTAGTCTATAGCATGTTGTACAGAGAAATAAAGGGAATTGCATGTATTACCATTTTCTTCTGTAGGCAACAGAAATCAGAGAGAGGGGGAGGAGGCAAAAAGTTTCTCCATGCAAATTTCCCCGTGTCGGCTGCCTGCTACACTACGTTGTATCTCTCTTTCCCTACAGAGTGGCCTACAAGGAATATTTTCTTTTTGTTTGGTTGGTTTTTTTTGTTTGTTTTAAATTTACTCTGAATTAGAGCAAATAAAAAAAATTCAAACTCCTTCTAATCTTTGAAGTCCTCTGCCCCACCCCCACCTGGAAAACTGCTGGGATTTTTATCTGCCAAGTCCAAAATCATGGTGTTTTCACAGGGAGGCTCCATGGTCTGAGGAGCTTCCTAGGCTCTCTGCACATTTTGAGGATTTTTTTTTATGTTGTAGCAAAGCCAGAGCATATAGGAAATATTAGAGTCTTCTGTCTTGGGACACATTGGACAGGGCACATCTTCACTAAGCTGGAGTTTTGAAGCTATTTCTAGATTAGAATGGTCTTCGTGGCAGACCTCAGGGTCAGAAACCCACTATTTCTGTATCACTTGGGTTCATAGCACACAGAGTAAAAGCTCACAATGTTGCCTTGAAACCTTGCCTTGAGTACAGTAAAAATTATTTATCATCATGGCATTTAGAAAAAAAGAATTTTGGGTTTGTTTAACCCATTTTTTTTGAAAAAAAAGTTGTTCTCCTTTAAAATTCTCAGGCACCTCTATTCCTACAATACAATTGTTCTACATTCTAATTCTTCATTGACTCTAACTATAAGAATCTGACTCTTTAATTATTACATGGAAAACAGTAATTAACAGTGGAAAGAAATTTTAATAGAAACACAATATCACATTTGTTTTAAATGATTTTCATGTTCCTAGGCAGATCTTGCAGATGAGTGCAGATGCATCCTGTCTGCTACAAATAATACATGTAAATAAATTTTAGACTTTCTATTTTCCCCTGGCATAGTCCAAGAGAAAAATGTCAGACAGGGTAGAAAAGAGTGTGTGAGGTTTTACATGTCTCAAAGTTTGTCTTGCCGTACTAGAATAAACATTTTTCTGTGTGCTGTTATGTTTAAAAAACTTAATAGGCTAAGTATTTGAAACTTCAATGCATAGTAATGTCTTACTGTTGCCATAAGCCCATCAGATATTTGAATGCCAGATGCTTTCTTCATTCCAGCAAAGTGCTGTGGCAGCAGTTCACTACGTCAGTTGACTCAGCTCCTGGAATCATCAATGCCATTGATATAAAATATACTAAACACTACAGCAGATCCTCTCATGAATAGTAACTGGAAATGGAAATTGTATTAATATGAAAGCTTTGTGCTGTTTTCAGATTAAAATGATTTTTTTTTGTTATACTTTTGCTGGTTCTATATTCTTTGATGGCTCCTAGAAGTGTAATTTAAAGGCAGTAGCCTAAATTTCAGGAAGGATTAGCAACTTGGTTCTTTACTTTCAGGAGGCTCATCTGGTGCTACCCAAACCAGGTTGAATTTCTGGCAGAGTATCTGCCTTCCCTGTTATGTGTCACACTGGCTTTCACTAATGTAATTGCTTTTAATTTTAAAACTTCTGGGAGCAAAATCTTCTGCACACAAAATCTCTGCTGGACAAAAATAATATGACACTGATGAAGTCCCCTTATGCTTATAAACCTTGATCCTCCCTTCACCCTTGAACTATCCTATTCACCCAGTTGCAAACACAAGTTGTGCCATCAATTTTTCATGCCAGCCTGTTATGGCACATATGGGCGTGATTTCAATGCAATTTTTGTCCCCCTTCAACCCTCACAGCTGGAATGTCCCAGCATTTGAGAAGTCCCAAAAAGATGTAGTGTCACCACCTAAGGTGCACTCAGTGCAGATGCCTGGCTAAGAGTATGAGAGTAATATTGACAGTGTTTATCCCAGTTATTTCTTAGGCCTAAGGCCTGTAACCAGAGCCGTCCAGATGATCCTTGCTGGTGGGCTTTCTTCAGCTGTGTAGTTCCACATGTCCGCTACTCAAAGCCTTCCTGCTCAGATATGATTCATGAGCTGCAGGAGTATGTGGCTGCAGGTGGAGGGAATGAACAACTGGAAGTGATAAAGGTCCCCTTAGTTTTAATGTGGGGAGAGCTTGGCACACTGAGGAAGGATTAAAATGTGTGCCTCAAGAGTAAGGTATTTTAAATGCCTCTTTTGCAACGTCCAGCTGAGCACAATGCTGCACTGGCTTCTGGTAAGATCTGACAATGTTCTGTATTTCTGTTACCATGCACCTTGGAGCACCCAGAGCTCTCATCCAAAGTAGACCCTCTGTGACCCAAGGTGGTCCTCATGTCAGGGAAATTATAGAGAAGCACAAACAAAAACTGCAAAATAATACCTATCATTTACCCACTGCCAAAGATGGAGAGTAAACAGTACAGTCCATAGAGAATATTTCTGCTGATGCTGACAGGTTAGACAAGGGAATGTTTTGCTGTAACTTCAAAGACTCTAAAGCCATTTCAGAAGGGAGCCAGAAGACAGACAGGGTATGCTTAACTGGCCATAAATTACCTTTTCGTTTCTTTGGCAAACATGCTGGTATACAAGTCTCACTAGGACAGATATGCAGGATCTGCCTAAACTCTTCTAAAATGAAAGATAGTAAATATTTTATGCATAATCTAACTAATCAATTTTCAACTTCGTAGTTTTTGACTTGGTTAACCACTTCCTGATCATACATACTGTTGTTATCTGAAAGTGCCTCCACTGTATTACATATAATGTGCATCCAAAATGAAAATCTGACAGTTTATCGTTAATTTTCCCCCTGCCTGTTCATCCTTCTGTCTCCATTTTATGGAGCATCCCATATTTGTTTTTTTGAATAATATCTTTCACTCTCAAGCTCTTGGAGAAAAAGAAAGGGGCTACTAGAGGGTAGTGAGAAGAAGAGTGGAAAAGGCCATGGTTCCAGCTCATATCTGGCACTTTATTGTGTTTAGAAATGTTCACTGCTCTGTGCCATTTGACTGACACCACCAAGGAAGCCATATATTTTAATTGCCAACTGCCTGTCCTAGTTTTGTGCTGATGTAGACGCCTGCCACTAATTATCTTATTACAAGAAAGGTTTATCTCTCTCTCTCTCCAAATCCTTCCCTAATTAAGACCTTGTACTTGTTAAAATCCACCCTACATCATTTATTTCCCTTGTTAGTAGCTCACTGTCCGCTCTTTTCTTCTGCAGTGCTCTTGTATCTTTTGTGTTGATGTTGACAGTATCTTAGGTTATAAATTGTTTGGGGGCAGAGAGGGTAGTGTCTTTTTTTTTTAAATTTTAGTTTCTAGCATGTTGAAAAGGTTGCTCTTCAGGCCTGCAAAGACTTCCAAGTACAGAAGTTTTTCACAAATATGACTCTATGAATGACAACTGTAATTCAAATGCAAAGAACTCTTGTTCCATATTAACTGATTTTATTTCTATTCTTCTCTCCAAAACTAAAATGTAAAAGAAAGAACCATTTCAGCCAGAATGCAGAAAAATGTATTGTGTCTTTTAGTAGTTTTAAATGAAGTCAAAGCAGTGGAAATGAAAGAATGAAATACATTGACATAAACAGTTATGAGATAAGACTGCTACCTGTTATACACAAGAAGGACAATAGAAACTTTCTTGGTACTGAGCAAGTACTGGTTAGTACCTAGTGGTGCTTTGATCACATAAATGTGCAGTACTTGAAACACAGCTTTGGCTGGTCCTTCTAACAGGTAAAGATGACCCAGCCTATAGCATGAATTGAATACTACTCTGATAAAGGAAGTACAAACCTAAAATTTCTGTAACTTTGCGAAGAAAATGTTATTAAGGCTGTCTCTATAGAAATGGCAAATAAAACAAACTTTCTACTGTTCAGTAAGTTGCATATAATTTAAAATACATCATGATTACTTTTATTTTTGACTGTGCTAGACAGAAGTACATCTATGACATTGTACTAATCCCTAGTAGTTTCTCCTCCTTGGAGTTATAGGGAGGCAGATCACCATTTGACAGAAATAATTTTCAATTTTAATCACTATTAATCTGAGTGTATTAGGTCTATGTGGCGAGGTTTTTGTAGTAAGGAGGCTGCAGGTGTGGCTTCTATGAGAAGAAACCTGTTGGAATCCTATGGACAGAGACAGTGACAGTGCTGCAGGCCATAGCTGAGCCCATCAGTGGTGCTGGTGGCACCTCTGTAATAATGCACTTAGGAAAGCATTAAAACCACTGCTCAATAGCTGTGAGAAAGAAGTGAGAAAACGTGCAAGAAATAACCCTGCAGGCACCAAGGTCAGACAAAAAAGGATGGGGAGGAGGTGCTCCAAGCACTCCTGCAGAGATTCCCCCACAGCCTGTAGAGAAGATCGTGATGGAGAGGGTTGTCTCTCTGCAGCCCATGGAGGACCATTGTGGAGCAAATAATGTACCCCATGGCCCATGGAGACCCCATGCAGGAGCAGGCTCCTTGTAGGAGCTGTGAACCTTTGGGGATCCCATGCTGGAGCAGTCTGTTCCTGAAGGACTTTACCCTGTGGAAAGGAGCCATGCTGGACCAGGGGAAGAGCATGAGTAGGAAGGTGTGGCAGAAACAAAGCATCATTAATGGACATAAGCCCAATTCCCTATCTCCCTGTGCTGCTTGTGGGAGAGAGAGAAGGTAGAAGAGTTGGGAGTGAAGGTAAGCTTGGGACCTATCACGCCAATACAGCCATGGTACAAGCTCTTCCCACAGTGCACTGCCTGTAATCAGTACTTTCAAGACACAGGTAAGTTTGCTTGATGAAGTGCAGTGTTTTAAAACACAATCTTTCAGTTTATTAATTTTGTTTATTAATATTATATTTTGATCATTTACATGTCTGTAACTTTAACTTTCTTTTACAGGAACTTCTGCATTGAGGACTTCATGATGGTAATGAAAGAAATTGTAGCCCCAGTGTTTCATAAGAGATTCTCCAGTGAAAGATGAGGACTTGTGTTGGAGACTTAAAACATCTTTGTGGTGCAAAAAAAAAAAAGAAAATATTATTAAAACAGCACAAGTCTAAAAGAAGCATAATGTAGTATTTTTGCTTATTTTCAAGTCATGTTCCTTTTACATACAAATGATCGACCAGCAGTAAAATTGATTTATGTAGACTTAAAGGAGTTAAAGCCACCAGTAGAAAACAAGAGAGATGCAAGACTTGACAAGGAAGTGTAATATGTATGTACATATGTACAATGACTTCTGCCTCTTGATAATCAGTTGGGTATGTGAAAAGCTTAATTAATCCTGGCATTTGTTCCCCTGTGCTCTGATCCTTCTGTTTCTCTTCTCTTATGAAGAACAAGGATGATGATAAAAAATGTTGGCTTTTTCTTTCTGCACAGGGGGATGACTCTTGAGCAGCCTTTCATGATTATGAAACATCAAGTGTGGATTTTATTTTCCTGGGGTGCCTTCCAAATTGCATTGTGTATTCATTCCCTTTTTTGTTTCTTTTTTTTATTTTTAACCAACATTTTGAACTTTTAAATTTGGTTAAGTTCCTCCAACAAAAAACTTAAAATAAATCTTTAAGCCAATCATAGGTTAGTAGCATGTTTTTTCATGTTAGTAGCAATATTATTAAACTATCAACAATAGCACTCCTTTCTGACGGAGCTGCTAAGTTCATTGAATAAGAGGAATATTTATTGCTTCCTTAGTAAAAATATTTATTTGAACCTAATACAACAAAATGCTGTCTGATCAGCATGTTCATCACATTTTGGAACATTCTAGGAAAGAATCTTCCAAGAAATGACTATAGATATGTATTTTTCAACAGAAAGGTTAAAAACTTTTTCCTCTCATTTCTAAGCTAAGTATATGTGATGGTGGGATGAAGAGGCTGGTGATGCAAATTTCTTTTGTGGAACAGGAAAAAAAGGAAATTAGTATCTGAAAATATGACCTTTAGCCTCTTCAGTCAGATTTTGAAGATCATTATTTTTGATGTTATTTTTTTCAAATTAGCATTTTAATATTATATAGCTACTTTTGACTCTCTAACCATCTGTAACTAATTTCCTTTTCTCAAAAAACCCCCCTGATAACATCTGTTTATATGCAATTACAATTGCAGGCATGGAGAATAGTACCTCAAACTTAATATTTGACTAAAAGCTTGGGACTCTGGAATGATAATAAAATTAACTTGCAATTTATTATGCCTAGATACGGGTTTAGAAAAATGCATTGAGTTAAACAGAAAGTTGCTTAAATATTAAGGGCACATTGCTATCTTATTTTAGTTTTAGTCTTTTAGACACTTAATGGTATAAAGCAAATGATAGCATCCAAAATTTATCTTTGTTATTCTAATTTAAAGAATTTTCCAAAACTCAAAAACTACTTGAACTTCTGATTAACCTCTCTAATAATTAAAGCTTATTTTGGTAATGTTTTTGTAATCTGGGGAAAAAAATTCAAAGGGAAAATACATAGTTGCTGAAGAACAAGATACAATATTCTTATTGTGAGTGAGATTCTCTTGTGAGTCATTGAACTTTGGACCAGATATGCATTCAAGCAATTCTTTTCTCCTGCCCTGATCAATCTCAGTCTGATCACTTTAAATAAAACTTGAACTGAGGGAGGGGAAATTCAAGCCAGTTGCCCTAGTGAATGACACTTAGCATTCAATCCTTAAAATACTGGTAAGACTTTCTTCCCTTGAGCCGTCTCCAGGATGCTTAAAAATAAAGAACTTGCATGAAAAATGCTGTTAGGTTATTATGTTTCTGTCTTAGTGTCTTTTGTGTTTTAAAACCAAAAATAAATATTTGAATTTACAAGCGCTGATCTGGGATTTCTGGAGTGTTGTGTTTAAACTCCTAGGAAATTTCTACTGATATTTCAAAATCCTTTAGAATTCCATCTGAAGAACTGATATTTAGGAGTCTTAAAAGCTGCATGAGAATGAACCTAAAATGGTTTGAGTTCTCTGTTTTAGTACTAAATAAAATCACTGGTGATTTCCATTGATTTTTTTTCTTCTTCAGATGGGGGTCTGGTTCCCAGTGTGGCATGATTCAAATCACCCCCTTCCACTTTCCCTTTTTTCTCTTTCTTCCTTACACCTTATCTCTTTTATCTTCTTTTATTCTTGTTTTGTTTTTTTTTTAAATAATGGTTAATACCAAGAGTGATACAAATCCTTTTAAATAAATAACACTCAGTGATTTTTATTAAAGGGCTGATTTTGTCAGGCTGATATTTATCTCTCACCTCCAGTATTGCAGAGGACTGTGTCATAACTGCTCTCTTTCACAGGCAAGATTTTTTTTGAAAGAGACTACTTCCTCATGCTAGGTTTTCTTGTTTTTCGAAGTGAAAGAATCAACTAGTCTACTGAACTTAGCAGGACTGAGTGTCTGCATGTCTTTAACCACAATCTGTGCAAGACTCTGCAATGAAAGAAGGTTGAGCTGAATTATGTTGCCTTTGCCATAAACTAGGAGTGTACACATGAATAGTGTAATACATGATAATGTATTCAGCTACAAGACCTGAGCTCTGATATTGTGCATTCATATAAAAGGAATTATTTTCTTAGCACTGTGCATTTCCTGTGTGTATCTTTCTTGATATTTACTATATTAAATTTGTAATGAAAATATCTGAATTTTCTTGGTTTCTCAAAACCTAATATTAATGTAAATAGTTTACGCTCAGAATACATCTGATATTACAGATACAAGGAGATTTGGACAACAGTTTGCTATACCTGTAATTTATCATAAATTGAGAGAATATAAAAGGAGATTGTAATTAATCACTTAGAATCTCAGGTGCACTAAAACTTAACTATTTCTACACTGAAATCAATGGGAACCTGTAACCTTTAAAAACAGTCTAGCTACGTAGTGAAAATGTGTAACAGAGACCTACCATTAAGCTAATATTTGCATTCACCAAAACTGCATTCACCAATGTAATGCTGAGGTCCAGGAACAAAGACCAAGAAAAAGGGCCCTGCTACAGCAGTACACGTTTGAGCACATTGTTTGAGTTAAAACTCTAACAACTCCTCATGTGCTGAGTCAGAGCCTTAGAAATCAATACGAGTGTCAACCATCTTCTATAAACTGACATGCTCGAGTTCTCCACATGGTCCTTCAGACTTAATTAGGCACAGATTGAATTGCAGTAGTGTCTTTATCCTCATTCAGTTGCACCACTTAACTCTGCATGATGCCCATTAGACTCTCTTCCTGTTGTAACAGAGTGTTGTAACACTCTGACCATAACCTGCATGGGTGTGCTTGGAACTAGTGGGGGAGATGTTTCCAAAAATTGAGAGAAGACATAAGGAAGCTGAGAAAAGTGGTCTTTAGCTGGATAAGTTTAGTAAAGAGTCAAGTTCCTATATTATTTCAAGAGCCTTTTTGCTATTATTTTTTGAATCAGGTAAGAAAAGATTTCAGATTGGAAAGTGTTTGTATAGCCTTATGTACTTTCAATTTGCTCATACATGTTATAGTCTATATAATTTTTGATGTTTCTGAGCTTGTATTATGTGTATTATCTGACATGTAAAATCAAACTTTCTGTTTTGCGATGTGAGTGAATGTTTCCTCTCCTTGCTGTATATGTACTACTTCTGACATTTGTGAACCTCTTTTCCTCTGTGTTACTTATTGTAGCAGAGATTGTCCATTAAGACTTCCTAGGCCAATTCAAAACCTGTTATCTAGACTCCTGATTCCATTAATGCTTACATCAGTTAAAGCGCCTAGAAGATCATGATGAACAGTACTCCTCAAACCTGAAAAACTACCGTGTGTACTATCTATTTTATCCCTCTGATGATAATTTTAGGTAGAGGATAAAATGGATGAAAGAGCTGAAGCAGTGGGATGAGATAACATTGGCTGAACTGTATAATGCTTTATAGGCTGGTCCATTCAGCCGCAGAAAGGCCCATATCCTCACTTGATAAAGTGCTCTGTGAGTGTACTTTCAGAAAGCTATGGTGTGTAGGCAGAATAAATAGAACTCAAATGTGGTGAAAATGATTGTGCATGTATCTGAAAACGCAATTGCTTTCCATGAATGTTGCAAGAGAAAGTTGAGTGCATTACCTGAAGTCAATAGAACTAGTTTCTAGTAAGCTTATATTTTCTTTATTTTGCTTATGCTGAAAGGAGAGGTTGAATTCAGATCTGATGTCTGTATTGCTCACCAAAACATCTCTCTGAATTGTTTTTTTTTTTTTACAAAGAAAGGTTGACAGTGACTAATTACATTGACTGGATCTGCTATTTTACCTGCTTACACTTCTTATTAAAAAAATGAAAAGTCCTAGTGGCTTCATCATGGCTTCTGATTAGAAAGCTCTAATTAAAAAGGAGGTGATAAAATGAGATTTTGGTGACCAATCATACAGTTTTAATACTGAATTCCAGCACTGAGTTCTACTGAATACCAAGCAATATTCTCAGTCATTAATAAGTTCTGTAAGCCAGTGTGCTTATTGCTTTCTGCAGTTTCCACCTTTGACCTTTTCAGATTGGCCATTAACCCCTTGACAAAAATGCCTAACTATACTTTGAAAGTATGGTAATTTAGGATGTGATATCACTGCTTGCTTACATTAATTTTTATTCTTTATATTTAGATTGGTGCAAGAACAGTGACTGTCTTGCTGGTCTCTGTTTCACAGTGTGAAGCAGAGTACACTCCTGGTTCAAGAGTAAGAGTACCCAGAATTATGGTAAAATAAATCATAACTATTAAGAATTAGGGGACAACCTTTCAGTGGTCAGGTAGATACATGATTTAAAATGGATTTTGGAACCTCTGGGTCTGAAAGGTATTTTAAATTTAAAGCATCATCTATGTTTTTTGATCAAGTGTATGCATGTAGTTTTGTGGTTTATTTTTTTTTTAATTCCAATCTTCTTATGTCTTCCTTTAATGAAAGAATTAATTAATTAATTAATCTAGTTTCAGTCACCACCTGAATGTAACTATCTATTGCTAACATCATGCTGGAGGTCACAAAGGACTTCTGATAGCTATACTCCAGTGAGTTATTAAATTGTGAAATGTCCTCAGAATATTTTGTTCCTGCACACATCAGTGGGTTATCCCTTTACAAAGACCTGATGAGTACTCTATGTACTAGGGACAGATGTCCAATCATTTCTGAATTGCCATCTGAATCTTCCTTGGAATTCCACTTGTCTAGGCTGAAAGATTTGCACTGTGAACAAATATTACATGTTAAATAATTCCTAGCACACATCCTACTTCAGATGTAGCTTCTTATTAAGATTACCTTATATACGCGCATGAGGAAATACATTTGATATGTAACATGAAACAGATGAAAAACTACAGGGTCCTATTGCCCTACATGTATTTGTTGCAATTACACCTAAAGAATCACTGGAGCAAAATGGAATTACTCCCTTTGGTCTAGTGAAGAAGCATAATTTGGTTATTCAGCTATCATGATTCCAAGAGAAAAAAAAAAGAAGCCATAAAAGATCCATCTATCAGGCTTTTTAGAGAGAAAAGAAAACAGCACTAAAAACATCTGGAGTGAGCATCCTTAGATTCTTAATGATGTGATGTTTCCAGGACTGATACTGAATTTCAGTATTCAGGCTTCTTTCTTACAGGAATGAATATCATTATGAACTCTCTGGTACTGGTGCTATATAGATAGACGGTACCTTGCCTACACAGTTTGCATACGTTTGCATTTGAATATTCTTTACTCAGCCTTTTTGAAAACTAAAATATTTAACAGAATCAATTCATTTTAGTTCAGATACACCAGTCACAAGGATGCAGATGTAATCAATGTTCCCTGTCTCCCTCTTCCTCCCCTCCGTTTCCAAAGAGGCTGTAGTCAGCCTGAACATAGCTCACTGAGGTCTGACTGTTTAGGAGAATAAGTCTATCTTGCCTGTCAATAACTCTCTGAGCATTGAAATGAAACTGTATTGCCACTGTGCTATTATCTTCTTTGCTGAACAACCTACTGTGTGGACCCCATGCTATATGTTGCTATCCTGCTGGAGTTTCAGTAGAGAAAATTAAATGGATATGGTAATTCAACAGGAAAATGAAATGCCTGAGAAATGCAGAAAAGAGTTTATTTAGACATGCCTTACTTTACAAAGAAACAGTAGCAGGTTTTAAAAAAGGATTCTCTCTCTATTAGAATGCAAATAAACACGGCTTTCCCTTAGAGTCCCCATCTAGTTATGGAATAATAACTCTAGACAAAAGCTGTGTATTGCCATCTTTGACATTTTACCTTTATTATATGCTTAGTTTTTCCATAAATTATAATATGCTTCAATTATGATTAGATATATGCAGTGATGAATCAGGTATTATTAATCAAAATCACTTTAAACAGTCTCTTATGAGAACAGGTGTCAGCGCAATATGGAAAAGGGCATGATGAAGAGAATACCTGCTGTCTAAAAGGTACCTTTTAGCAGGGTACCATTTTAAACAAGGTGTTAAGAAAGGTAAGTGGGTGTGTATATTAAGCAGTGTGGCAGAAATTGTGTTCATAATGATGTGATCTTCAAAGAGCTGTCTTAAAGGTTGAAGAAGATATATTAAGCCAAACTGACAATTGAACACTTTTGTATTGCTCTTTTTAACTGTATTATGAGAGAGGAGAGGAAGGGAAGAAATAGAAAAGAAAGAATAGAGCAGAGGGATGGGGAGGTAGGGGTAGGGGAGCAGAGAGAGAGAACCAATAAAAATATATCAAGTATCTGATATTCTCAAGCATGCCATTCCAGATACTCAGCTGCATTGACACAGTCTTCATCTCCTGAAGGAGTAAAAACAGAAAGTGTAATCAATACCAGTACTAGAGCTCTGCTAAGAACGCTGACCTGGTGGGTGACTGCTGCCTCCCAGGAGGGGAGATGTATTTTTAAAGCCATCTGTTCTGACTTCAGCTTGATTTTATTGGCTGTCATAGGCTATATAGCTGCTCAACTTCAGGCAAGTGTCTGCCTTACCAAATGCAGTGGCTGTGGTTCCAAATCTTTTCTATTTGGAGGATTCCCATAATCAAAAATGTGTCCTCAGGTAGCCAGTCTGTCTGCTTTTAGACTTTTGGCATCATCAGTTTATGTGAGTGTGCACAATAGAGGTTTGAATACAAAAATGAGTGACCATAGGTAAAATTGTTTTAAAATCAGGCATTTTAATGAAAAATGATTTTCATTATCTCTATATTTTATTCTGTGTGATGAACATTGCATGCTGAACCTAATTCAATTATGTGAGAATTTAAATTTCTTTCTATTTGTCTGTGACATAGCCAAATAGTAGCCATCTAGAAAGTCCTTGTTATTTCTTTTGAAAAGGGCCTCTGTTTTGGTCCTGATGGGTTTGCTGGTAGAAAATTTTTTTGAACCTTGTCTCTGTGGCTCCATTACATTTAACATCATGCTTATTGATGTATCAGCACACCTTTTATCTTGTATATGGGGAGCAATTAAAAGGTTGCTTTGTTGACACACTGGTTAACCTGTGAGTTTGTATTCCATCATTCTTCTTTGTATGCACTTGAAAATTCTATTTATGAGACAAAGCAGATGAAATGACATTTTTGAAATTCTGTTTATCCATTGATGAGGATTTAGTATGCATGATTTCCCAATGTTCTCCAACAATATATTCCAAACTCCAGGTACAGGACTGTTCTTAAATTATGTATCTAAGTGAGATTGAGAAGTCTTTAGCAAAGATCTCCAAAAAATATTAAAAGTGAAGAGATGAAGATAAGTTCTATACTGTGGATTTTGTTTCATGCAGAATAACCAGATTCAAATGTCACTTAGTTACTTAAATATCTTCAGAAGGGAGTTAAGAGCTTGAGTATCTTTTGCAGATCTGAAAGAGAATAGAAACTATAATCATAATTTTATATAGCTCAACAAACTGATATATTTTTTACAGTATTATGATATACACATATATATAGGATATTTTAATATATCTGAAAAAATTTCCAATAAAACTATGTTGTGTGTCCGTGCTCTTGATTCTACTTGTATTAAGGTTTAGTACATATATTCATGAGAATGAATAACAATTTTTTCCCAGATCAGCTACAAATTAGAAACTGGTGGTTGTCAACAGCCTCTAATAAAATTCAGTCTCGGGCTTAGAATCACTCTTGAGCCTACGTAAGCCCTCCTTCCAGCAGCTTTTGAGTGAGGGATTGGAACTGTGCTCTTAACTCCCTTAGCAGAATGGAGATGAGTGCCAAATCACCCTGCAGATTTGGGAGAGCTTCCTGATGAAAGGCAGAGTAGCTGATTAATGGGGGAAAAAAAATATCCTTGAGTACAGAGACTGTCAGTTGCCAAGAAAACTTAATCCACTTCACTGTCAATAGTAACAGTGCTGGACTGAGTCTGCTAAGGCTCTGCAGAGACTTCATGGCTTGAACATTGGTTTTCAGGCAAGCAAAGAACTTGGGTGATGTGTCCTCATTTCAGTTTTGTGCAGGTAGGGTGGATCAGCTGTCAAATACTAAAGGGGATCTTAAATATTTGCGCTTCTCTTAACTTACTAGAAAATAACTATCATAATTAAAAGTAGTTTATCTTCACTGTTATGCTTATCCTGCAGCATATCACACTTTAAAATTTGTGTATCAAGCTATTTGTTTTCATCTTGAACAAAATATATTCACAGTCCTAGATTATTTTCTGTGGTTACTATACTTGTCTCAGTCCATGTAAATACCTCATACAGGTTTAGGCTGTGGTGTTTTAAGCCTTTTCACTGCAGCCCTCCTATCTTCCTGGAAGACCAGTAGACTTCTGCTGCCCAAGGTGTGAATCGAGCTATTGATTCTGAAAAGTCTCTGGGGAGCTTCCTAAATCAGGAAAACTTAAATGAATCAACAAAGTTTTTATGACTGGACAAGCTCAAAAGTGAAGTTACTCGTTTTCCTGAGAAGTGTTCTAAAGAAGTAAGATCAATGCCAATCTTAATAGAAAATTTAAGGATTGTGGGTGAAATTATGGCACCAGCAGAGCAAGGAATTGACCTGTAACAGGCTTGACGATAACACTCAACTGCTGAACTTTGATTTAATCTGCCATTTGGGTTTACCCTAATAATTTACAATTCCCAGTGACCTCCTTAGTTGTGTCTAATATGATCATGCTTTATTTCATTGTGGCCATCATTAGCAATGACTCATTTGTGCTTCATACAAAACATTGCCTGGGTTCTGTCAAGCTGATAAGTGAGTCCCTTAGGAAGTCTGTACATAAGGTACCTGAATATCAAAGTTCAGATGTATAAGGCTTGGAGTAACAAGTTTCATTAAGCATATTCTTGGGTCCACACAGTTAGATTATTGGGCATAGCTCTCTTACATCCTTCTTATAACTGCACCTTGAAACTCCAATAGCAGACTAAATATTAATGGCAATTTGGTGTTTTCCATGCTGCCTTTCAGGAAAAGGTAGATGCAACAAGTAACAAAAAGCTCAATTAACTGGTGATTGCTCTTCCACCCAAGTGCTATAATACCAACCTAATGAGCCAAGAAGATGATTAGGGGACTGGAGCATCTCTCTTATGAGGTGAGACTGAGCAAGCTTGATCTGTTTAGCTTGGAGAAGATTATAGGAGACCTTATGGATGCTTGCAGATTCCTAGGGGACAGGTCACAAGATGATGGGGCCAGACTCTTCTCAGTGGTGCCCAGTGAGAGGACAAGGAGCAATAGGTACAAACTGGACAACAGGAAGTTCCACCTGAACACGAGGAAAAATTTCTTTACTGTAAGGGCGATAGAACACTGGAACAGGCTTCCCAGGGAGGTTGCAGAATCTACTTCTCTGGGAATATTCAGAACCCTACTGGACATGATTCTGTGCAACATGCTTTAGCAGAAGGCATTGAACTAGATGATCTCCAGAGGTCGATTAAAACCCTTACCATTCTGTGGCTCTGTGATTCTATGATTTACAAAGAATGCTAGCAATGAGTTTTGTTTCTTCTTACACAGTGGATAGTCTCTTTACAAGGCTGTTACATGCTAGAGGAGCAGAAGGAATGCCACTTTTCAAGTGCAATGATACATTTTCTGGCCAGTGCGAAGGCATGAAAGACAGTGGAGCATATCAACTTTTGTTTTAGTTTAAGTTACACACATCTAGAAGCACGGAACACTGATACTTTTCTGATCTGGAAGTTTATTACTTTTGCTGGATAATCCTTTTCAGCAGAACATGTGCTTCAGTCATCAAATAGTTGAAGATAACAAATAATGGGTGTCTGGTTGTGTTCCTAACGAAGGCTTCATAATCCTACATACTGTCCAATCAATGGTACACATTGTTACTTTTGTCACTAGCCATAGTGCCCCAATAATTGAATTTGAGAGACTGATCTAGTCTTGAACCAAACTAGCAGTTTATGGTTCCTGGGGTTTAGGGGCAAAAAGTGGACTCAGTGTAGCTGACCTTAGAAAATCCATGAGTACTTTAGGATTGTTTTAAGGTAGAACAAGAGTTCAAATGTGCCAACAGGAAAGAAAATATGGATATGGGACTATGTTCATGAAATGTCAGTATTATTAGCGTAATTACATCTTTCCCTCTTTCTCTGTACACACACACTACCTTGTACTCTCATTCATTCTCAGCATTGACTTGGATTTTAACTCTTCACTGAATTTATTCACACTCACCATTAATCTGTCAGCTGAAAAGCTAAAATAATCCAGACAGGGAAGAATAATGTACCAAGTGACTGATATATCCAATTAAGCCTTCTCTGTGGAGATATGAGAAACTCAAATTGTAATATTGGTAATCAGTCCACAGGGCAGAACTTAGTTATATGAAATATTATTTTAATAAATGAATTCAACTAGGGAACTCTTGATCTACTGACAAGCTTTTGGTTTTTTTGTCAACAGGAAATAAGATTGAAAAACATCATTCCTTCTTAATACATTCTCATAAATTCCATACTGGGCTTAAAGCCACAGCTGTTATATTATTTCTTTTATGAACTTAATTTTCCCATGAGTTGTTGTTTCCTTTTTCTGCTGTTTAATTTCTGTGTTGAGGAAAACTAGATTTAAAAAAAATATTTAGCTCAGTTGTTAAAGAAAATCAGGCCTTTCAGCAGAAAAAAAAGAGACACTGAAAAACACTACAAAACAAATCTACCTGGATTTTCCTTTTAAGAAAATAAACAAAAAAAGGTGGAACTCCTGTTATGTCTACACAGCCATCAAGTCTCTGAAAACTCACTAGATTTCCTCAAATTTATGTCAAATTCCCTAAGGAACACCCTGAGGAACATAATTTTAAGACTCCAGTCTGGGATTGCTCACTCGCAACTGTCTGTAGGATCCTGGGACTCTAGAGTTGTGCACACAAGTCTCAGGTCTCTGGAGATGAAGACATAAACCTGAGGGTTACCATGTGTTGTGCAGGTGTCTGGTTGCTTGGTGGACGCATCTGAATGTACTGCTAGTTCCAAACTTGTGAAGTGAAAATTACAGAGCTCCAACTCATGATAAGAAATCTTAAATTCATGAAATCCTGGAACTTTGAGGCAGCCCTCTTGTCAAGCTTGTGGACTGCAAGTGATTAGACTTCTGAGTGCCTCACCAGTTAATTGTGTTGGAGCTCATTTTTCAGCATCCAAGTGGCTAAGGGGAGTTCAATTTGCAGGATCACACTGAAGAAAACCTGAAGCAAAGCAGCCTGAAATGCCTTGGTGTGGGCCTCTGTCCATCAGTACTAGTGATGAAGATTTAGCCAATAATACAGTTTAGATTTCAGACCTAGTTGGCTTTTGCTATTACGGTCCTTTGGCATAAGGAATTCCTAGGTTAAAACATTAACAGCATCACTCCAAACCACCTCTTACAGCAGGTCAGAATTAAATGGTATTTTCTGATAGCAGTTTTAGGGATTATTGTAGGAATAAATATTTCAAATCCAAATGCTAATTGAATACATGGATTATAGTGAAACCATTTGGTGGTGGAGTATTTAAGATTGCGATTTTTCCCATGTAAGATCAGCTAACCTAAACCAGTTATCCCATCTAGTAGATAAACTATAAGTTTAACTAATTTCATCCTTATTTGTAGCTTAATTATGCATTTACAGTTCAAATCAAAGTAGACTTACAGCTTTTGTGGGAATTAATGCAGATATTTATGCAAAAAAACCCCAGAGTGATATAGAAGTGATATTTAACATGAAGAATTACCATTTCCACTATGAATATCTTCATATCAACAGATACATGCTGTTCTTTACCTACCCTAACAACAGATTTACCAACAAAGAGAGAAGTTAAAGAGTAGAGAACAGTTTGTTTGACAGAAAATGTCTACTGAAGTAGTCTTTCTACAATTGGCTCTTCTTGGTAGCCTTCTCTTTCTGTAACAAAGGAATTCCTTTCTGTTTTATCCTTAAATTTCCCTCTTAATCCTGGGAACACATAGTGTTTACTAATAACACTTACAAACAATTGTTTATTTCTCTTCTTTATTTTCTAATATGCTTATGGAATTCCATATGAATTCAACAGTAGGTATTTCATTGTCGTTCAATATGTGCGGTATGTTCTCAAGAAGAATATTTCTTTATATGGATGTTTACTGTCTTTACCCTCTCCAACTGTACTGTCCACAGTAATTTACTTCTCTATTTCTTCCATATCCATGCACTTTTTTTTCAATTTAAGTGACAAAGAAAAATAGAAAGTCCATGAAGTTGACTATAGCTGCCCTTGTCAGTAATTTAGAATATAAAGATTAGGTAATAATTCAGAACTTCATTCAATTATCAGAGCACTCTGAAATACAGGGCACTGGGGAAAAATTCTCTGTCTTCCTTCATCACCTACCACTCTGTATTTGCTGTTAGAAATGTGATGGACCTAAGATGAAAATGCTTTTGTCAGATTTGAATCTGAGTGTACAGTACTTTGAATTCTGACTTTGAAACTGGAACTGTTATTGCTTGCCAGGGCACCTCTTGAGAGATTTTGTAAAAAAAGAGTTTAAAGCTTTAAAAAGCTTTTAAAAAGATCTTCAAAAAGCTTTATAATGTGCATATCTTGTTTTGGGGTTACATTTAAATATAAACTATTTAATGTAATATGGTTGTAACATGAAAAGCTGAAATTCCACTACCCTAAATACTTTGTGAAATATCTATTTGTTAAATTTCCATGGAGTCAGGAAGTGGGACCTCCATTTAGTCTGAAGAATATTTATGTGGTTATTTCTAAACTATGTTTTCTAACTATTATTTAAATTATTTGGGTGCCATGTTAGTTGCCCCGTGAGAGTCACACTTCCTTTATTGCACTGTCAGCATGCCTTTTTTTCAGAAACGTTCATACATCACAAGATGTTACTGGTATCACAACTTAGATGAGAAAGTTTTAAACCCATAATATGAAATGTAGCTTCTCTTCATTGCCCCTCCTCCCTTAAGACACATACAAGTCCTGATTTCTATACTAACAGTTAACTATCAGAATGAATATATTGATATACACCCAGAAGCACTGATGCTTCTACAGTTCTCTATTCTGTTGTGTCTTCTTTATCTGCAGATAAATAACTTTTTCTATTACATTGATTTGGTGTCGTGGTTTGACCCTAGCTGGATTCCCGGTACCTACCAAGTTGCTCTATCACTGTCCCTCCTCAGCTGAACAGGGGAGAGAAGGTATATAAAAAGGCTTACAAGTTGAGGTAAGGTCAGGTAGAGAACACCAGTTATGGTGATGGGCCAAAGAGACTTGATTTGGGGAAAATTAATATACTACTGATCAAATCAGGGTACAATAATGAGAAATAACCCTGAATATTAAAACATCACCCCCTCAAGCCTCTCTTCTTCCCGGGCTTGACTTTACTCCCAAATTCTCCGACTCCTCCCCTGAGCGGTGCTGGGGGATGGGGAATGGGAGTTGGGGTCAGTTCATGACATGTTGTCTCTGCTGTTCCTCCCTCCTCAGGGGGAGAACTCCTTACACGCTTCCTCTGCTCTAGCTTGGGGTCCCTCCCATGGGAGACAGTCTTCCGCAAAAATTTCTAATATGAGTCCTTCCATGAATTGCAGTTCTTCACAAAATGCTCCGGCATGGGTCCACCATGAGGTTACAAGTCCTGCCAGCAAATATGCTTCAGAATGGGCTCCTCTTTCCCCACAAGTCCTGCCAGGAACCTGCTCCAGCACAGGCTTCCCATGGGGTCACAGCCTCTATTGGGAATCCACCTGCTCTGACATAGGGTCCTCCATGGGTTGCAGGGGGACAGCCTGCCTCACCATTATCTTTGCCATGGACTGCAGGGGAATCTCTGTTCTGGCACATGGAATGCTTCCTCCTGTTCCTTCATCTCTGACCTCAGAGTCTGCAGAGCTGTTTCTCNGTATTGAACATGAGTGAAATTTCTAGCAACTTGTCACAGAAGCTACCCTTGTAGTCCTCCTGCTACCAAACCCTTGCCATGCAAACCAAATACATTTGAGATTTTAGACAATAATGTCCTCTGATGAGAATTAATCACTATTAGTGAAAAGTGATGAGGCAAAATGACTGGCAGTTACTTTTATGAGCAGGGAAATCATTTATGAGTCATTTTATGAGCAGAAGAATTTTTCTTTCTTGAGGGAGTCCTCGCAAACTGTTCTCAGATGTTGATAGTGAGGAGTTTTTTGGTAAAAGAATAAAATGAAAAAGATGTGTGGAATAGCAGTAATTTCTCTTCGTATTTTAGAGCAAAACAAAAATGTAACCAATAGTTATAAGCATGTGAAAAAGAAGTAAAAAAAACCAACCCAGACCTATATTAGGTTTGTTCTACTGGAATATTAGTATTTACCTACAACTTTTACTCTAAGTTTTTAGTTTGGATTCTTGTCTAACCTTTTTATCTTCTTTTTTTCTTTCCCCCCCGCATACATACAGAGAATGTGAGAGGGAAATAGACNTTCAATTGCCAGATTTATATTTTTGCTTTAATTATCTCTTTTAATGACTGTCACACTTCTTTCTTTGTACTTTAATTTATGTTTTCCTATCTTTTTCTGTACATCTCTTTTTGCTTCTTACATTTTATAACCTCCCTATTTTGTCCATGATATTTAGAATATTTTATTTTCATAATGGTCCTTTTATCTTATATACCAATTTTGCACAAAAGGAGGTGTTCCTTCTTTTGCTGATTCCCAAAGTAAATTGAACATATCAGTGCAATAATTTGGAAAAAAACCCCAGGTACTGAAAATAAAGAAGACCTTGGCTTTAAACAGAACTCTACCTAATTTACAGTGAATACACTTTGGTAATGTGATTTCCTCTACTTTTTTTAGAACAGTCTTTGGCTTTCCATTAGCCATGGGCAATGCCTGTCTATAAGCATAAATTGGAGATCTCAGAATACTGAGTAGATTTCTCAATGCATATATGAAGTGGATACGAGCTGAAGACTTCTATCAGCCTCTAATGTGGTTGAAAAAATGTACATTAACAGTACATAAGAATTGCATTTAATAATTTTGGACCTTCTAGATGTCTTCCATTGCAATGAAAGTAATGTTTTGATGATCTGCTTTTAAACTGGTCAGCGTGGTCTTCAAGAACTTCTTTTTGGTAACCACAACTGTTTCTACAAAGTGCTATATGCTTTCAGCTAATGCATCCAGCAGGTGCAAAGGTAGCTACTGTCACAGGATGTCATAAGCTGGTAAATTTGAAAATAAATAAATACAAAAGGCTACTGTAAGGAGAGCCTTGTAACAGGTCATAACTAACAAGGGTTCAGTCTTGGTTGTGAAATAAGATACTTTTTGCAAAAATACATTGAACAACACTATATATGACCCAACACCCGAACAGGTACAAGAGTGAGAAAGCAATGGTATAGGCATGGCAGTAATATCCAGATGTAAGTAAAACCAACATGTAGATAGAAGATATATAGTTGAGGTTAAAGTACAGAGAGATACTAGCACTTAATTTGATACTACTAATTAGTATATTAGGGTATATACATA
>WAAB01022659.1:35785-65584 GCA_013389865.1 Piaya cayana
TTTTCCTTTTCCCTTTTCCTTTTTCCCTTTTCCTTTTTCCCTTGTCCTTGTCCTCTCCTTTTCCTTTCCTTTTCTTTTTCTTTTCCAATACAGAATTTAGGAATGAGGTCTCCATTAGAAAACTCAGTAGTTCTTTGTTTTCTTTTTTTTTCTCCCTAAGGAACCCTGAAATACCACCCTTTTAATTTAGTTTTAAAAGCTGCTATGGGCTTAGGAACTGCACTACTCCTTCACAGTTCCTTCCTTGACAAAGTCACAATTCCATAATTCCTTTCTTACACAGGCTGCTCTTTCAAAAATACACAGAACCCTCTCTAGAGTTTTACCTCTAATAATGTCAATGAGGTATTCAGAAGAAATAAGAACTTTCTCATGGGATAAAATCACAATCAACTAAAAGTCTCTACATCAAAAAAAAAAAATAAGAGTTCACGAACTAAAGCAAACAGATTCTTTTAGCTCATCTGCTAACAGCAATCATATTAATGACACAAAATATGTGTGGCATTAACAGTTTCCATAATTAATCTAAAACTTTATCTGATTTTGATACTTGACCACATTTACCAACCATTGGTCACTACAGAATATCTAACACTGAGAGCATTATACCATACATGATTTTCATGCTGCATATGAATAGGTAGGTATGACAAACATAAAAAGAAAATTGCACTCCAGGTAGAAATGAGACAATTAACTATTATAAATATTTCCAGGGAATAACACTCTGACCAAATGCAATATTTCTCTGAATTATGGGTGAAAATCCAAAGAAATGGGTCAAGTGTGAAAATGAAATTTTGATAAAATTTTAGATATGACCTTTCATTTCCATTGAAAAACACCGGTAAGGTAGCCCTCAAATGTATATTTCTGTCCACACCTTGTAATTTCCTTTAGATCATTGCCTTGAAATAACTATTTCTACAACTTGTGGAGAGCAAAGGGTGGCCTTCTTCGCTGTAGCCATCAGGATATTTACTTAAATAAAACTTCGATGGCACAGAGCTATGCCACAAGCTATGGAGAACCCAGTGTTATCAACCTCTCATGAAAGAGGTATAACTGGACTGCTGGGAACCATTTCAGAGGTTTGTGCAGACAAATTTCACCCTTCATGTTCTTCCTTTTAGCTTCAGGAAGCATTTTGTTTGAATCTTCAACAAGACTTACATCCATAATGCTCATTAGCCTAGATCCCCTGTAGAGCTCTGTCATGCAGAGCTACACAGCTAATTTACAGCTTAATGTAAATGTAATGAATACTTTCTTTCTCACACAATAAACAACATTGTATGTTACTCTTATATGCTGATACTGTAACTGGAAAGCCAGCAGAACTCCAGATGAAAGGGAGGAAGAAATCTTTTGAGTCTGTTTTATTGATGTAAAACTATGTATGAGGCAGTTAAATACAAGTCTTGTTATATGTTTGACTGACATATTTAGAGAAAATAGCAAACTCATTAAAGGAAACATGAAGGTAGTTTCAATTTCAATTCAATAGTTTTCTCATGAGGTAGTTTCAATTGTTCACTGTATTAATCATACACTAAGTGGAAAATAGCCTTACTATTCTGTTACATCTCTAGGAATCCTGATTCAAGAAATGAGGCCTAGATTTGTGCCATCTTTGTTTTTTAAGAATTGTGTTTCTCAATGGGATATTGAATTACTCATAATGACAGCTTTCATAGAAACAGCTAAAAATATTACAAACAAAATCCTGCTGATGGTGATGAAATATAAAGCTTTTCTCCTTTGATTCTTCAGAAGCATGGTGACAATTAGTTCAAGTACAGTCAAACTAAACTTCTGATGCTAAAATGTTCATGTCATGTCTTAACCAAAGATAGCGCTGAGGCTCAAGTCACATATTTAGATCAGAATTTCTCAGTCTCCATGGACACATGCAGACTTTTCATCCTGAAAAATACATACTGATATTGGCTTCTTCCACCAATCTCATTCCAGGACTGAGATACCAAATTTGTGTCTATGTCTATACCGCAGTTTTCACAATTCAGTTTAGAATAGTTGTTTTGATTCACAGTTGTCTTTGCTCTAATTTACTGTGAAGCTCAACTTGCTTCCCTATTCTAGTCTGTCATATATAGTTTTTCCAGGATTACCTCTACTTCTATTATACTGACCATATATCTTCCTGTTATTTTAATCCCTTCATTGGCTTTCAATTTCCTTTACATGAAGTTCAATCTCATGCTTTGTCTTCATCTTTAATACTTTGCCTGTTTTTCCTTTTTTTCTGGTGCGCTTTTTTTTTTTTTTTCCCCTCCTCATCTTATTTACCTATCTCTTAGCTATAGCTCCTTGCACTGAAGAGTTTAAATGAAAAGTAAGCAAGATCTGTGTCCTGTGTGATCTGGGAATTATTAAATCTTCTCACCCAATTTCAGTTCATGTTTGCATTATAATGCTGGTAGTAATGATACTCAGATTAAAAAATGCATTGAAATCTAAATATGAAAAAGACTGTAACAACTATTAATTAACAGATAATTTCAGTTGCACATTGTCAGAGTGGTAGTTAAAAGGTATAGTATTAGGTTTATTCTATTCAGGTTTTTATACAAAGAGACCTAGTTGAGTGCAGAATCCCTTAATTAATTTCAGTCTTTATTTTCAAATTGTTTTGTTCTTTCTTGAGATCAGCAGTTGTCATAGCAAATGATCTGTGAACACTAAGAATTCTGAGATTTCCCAAAATGAAGACTTTGAAGGCCAAAACTATTTTTGACTGAAGAAGTCAGTCTTTAATATCAGTCTGAAAGGAAACTGATTGCATGGAGTTCATCCTCCTTGAAGAAATAATCAGGAACTACATCTAGGGTTTCTTTTAGGTCACAAGTATTGTGTTACATCTGTTTCATTCAAAAGGCCTGACATTCTGATACTTTGTAGTGACACTCTTAACATTATGGAAACTGGGAAATCATACAGGTTTACTTTTGCAGTTCTAAAATTTGATGTGAGATATATATATATATGTGAGTGTGTGTGTGTGTCTCAGTTCTCAAATTATATTGTAGTATAATAAAGAAATTATTATTTTCTACTAGCATATAGAGATTTTGTGAATTTACTTGTAAATAAGGGAACATAATCCTGAATTTTTAACTCAGTCCCACAAAGTAAAAGAGATTGAAAGGAAATAAGGCATAAACACAGTATATCTATATAGTAGTATAACAGTACTGAGGGTTCAGTTTAAGTAATTATGTTTAAGCAGTGGACATCATCTCTGGGTCTGGATAAGGAACTGATTATTGTAACCTTTTTTTTTCCAAAAAAAATATATATATGAGGGGAGAAATCAGTTGAAAGTCAACCAAAAATGTAAAAGTAATCCCAAATGAGTTAAGAAGTGATTTGTGTGTCAGTTACATTTCTCTTCCTTTCCAATTACACATAATGTAAATGTTCCTTTTTTAGGTTCGCAATTTTTGTCTGCTTTTATTTTAAAATACAACCCCCTTTCCTTCCTTTTAACTTAGGGAATTTTTAGCTTATAATTTTGATGTAGCATTCTTTATTTCAAACTTAAACTTTGAAAATGAACAGGCAAAGTAATTTGGTGGTTTCTAAAGGTGTTATTTTACCTAAGAAATATCAAGAAAAATTGGGTTTTAACTCTTTGTGTCTGTACACCTACATGTAGGTGATATTGACAATAACTTCATTTAAAAAAAGAAATGTGTAATTACCCCAGGTCTAATAGAAAATAAAGGAAAAAATATGTGTTGGTGTTGTATGTTCAAAATGTCCATGCACAGATGAGAGTTCTTGCTTTTTACTATAGCTGATGCTATGATAGCTGCAACAATTGCATGAATAGGACTTTGTACAGAGATAAATTAGTTGCATAAAGTACTGAAGATGAATCACCCATTTACTTAAAAAATATAGACTGTGAGCAGAGCTTACAAATACCTGAACAAAACAAAAATGTCCAGAATTGAAATATGGAGTACTGTACTGTCTGATTGTTGAAGAAAATAAACAAGCCATTCTACAAACTGATCTATTTCTGAAAAAGCATTTTATCAGACAAGACTGTGTTAGTAGTTATGGGATCTTTGCATTACTAAGAACTACTGGACTGTACTCAAAGGTAAGGTCAAGAAACATCTCCTTCTTTCATACTGTGCTTTAGGAGGCTGTAAAAAGATTGCTCTCCTGTGTAGACTTGGTATTTGCAGTATTGTCTAATTATTTTAGCAAAATCTATAAACCTTTGGTGGCAGAATTATACTGCATATTGAATGACAATAACATAGTGAAATGTTTTAAAAACAGAAAAACTCCTATTTGGATCATGTTGAAGAGATCTTGTTGCGCGAAGTGGCTGTGTCGAGTTTCTCCATGGAACCAGTGTATAGTTTATAAATTAAAATCTACCACTCATATTTCTTCTATTTCATATTGATTTTTAATACCACTGAGGTTTCACATAATTCTGCCAGTGCATTTCTCTAAAGAAAAAGATCTTTTGAATAACAAATACTAACGCATCAACCAAAATAGGATTATACAGTCATGAAGAATATCTTCTAAATCTCCCATTTGTATATGTGTCACATCTTAATATATATTCACTTTTTATGGTGGCTTCAAAATCATGCCTTGGAGCACAACTACCACCTCAGTTCTTTTTATTTTGTATCCTCAAAACTCCAGTTGATTGTATCTTTTACTTCTGTAACATAACAATAGAACCAAAATGCAAGTTTTCAAGAATGTTTCCTCAAATAAATCACATCATAGTTCAAGAAAAGAGCAAGAACTGTATTAGCTTATATGTATATTTAATTTAACTGCTTCAGTTTACCTGCTTGTTATAATTCCACCTGAATTCAGAGACATTAAAAATATAGTTTAGTTTTATTTCATTGAGTACTGAAATCTCCCGTATTAGACAAAATGAAAAATCTTTGCATTTGTCAAGGTGTTCTTTTAATCTTCTAAACTGTGCAGGGAACACAAAACCTTTTCTGAATCAGACTTTTGACAGATCAGAACTTCCTGAAAAACCTCAGTGTTTTGAGGTTCAAGAAACATCTCTAATAGTAAAATAACTAATTTAAATTTCAACTAAGACAAATTAAGAGAAATATTACCCGCCAATTTGAGACACTTGAGGAAATTCCATTCTTCCATAAATAAGAAAAAGCATAAGAATATTTGAAAATTGTCTGTAATAAAGAAAAGCCTCCAGTTTTCCTAAAGAAAATTTTATCTTAAAAAGAATTGACACACAAATCTATATGGATGAGAAATGGAACTGAACGATCATCCATTCTTCCATTTCCTTTTTAGGAGTTTGGAGATAAAATGAGAATAAAAACCAAAATCAGTGAAAGGTGAAAGCAGAGATAATTAGAATGGAAAACTGAAAAAGGTGAGTAGCATATCCGAGAAGCAAAGCTCTGAGATCTTGATACAAGAAGAACCAAGGATCTGGCTTGTGAAGTGAATCCAATTGTAGGTCAGTAAGAATCTTTCTGTGCATGCTTGTCTCTTATCCCAAAGACAGAACAGATAACATATTTTCTACCACTTCTTAAAGCATTTTTCAAATAGGTAGTCAGAAGCTTTTGTCTCTCTCACTTGGAGAGTCAAGCAATCTTCTTCTTTCTGTTAAAGTAGTTTCAGTGTTCATTATACTTGAGAATTATTCAGTAAGTATGTATGTATGTATGTATGTATGTATGTGAAAAAAAGAGTTAATGAAAAACAACAAAAAGACCCCAGAGAGAAACAGACAGAATAAAGTTCAACAGCAATTACCATGATGAAACATAAACTAAACCAAGCCTTTTATAATTTTAGTCTTCAGAGTAAAAGAATATTTTTCTAGTATCAACCTAAGTTTTTGAGTATTTTTTTAAAAAAGAATCATTGTAGATATGTTAGTGCAACTGATAGAATGAAAATAACGGAGAATTACTAAATTAAAGAAAAGGGGATGGAATTTGCTTAATAAATCTACAAAGTTTTAATTAACCTCTCCAGTGGCCCAATTAAGGTTCAGGAGATATATCAGAAGATATCCTTAAAATAAAACCAGAAATGACTTGAAATTGCACATCAGTTGATTCCACCAACTAATTAGTTTCATTCTTGGTTTAACAAACTAAATTAGAAACATCAAATATGTGGGGAAAGAAAGGATAATCAAAATATTGTGAAAGCACCTTTGACTAGAAGAAAATATGCACAAGTTGCTCCAACTGAATAGATGTGCATTGTAAACGATGAGAAAGAGAAGGTTATTTTTGGAGGTACTTAAATGAGTATAACATTAAGTCCACTAAATTTGGAAATTAATCCTCCTGTGCTGGATAACTGATGTTAATATTTTGTAGATACAAGACATTTTAAGACTTTGATTTCTCAAAGAATGAGACTGTATTCTAATGTTTCTGAACTTTGGCCTTGTGACCAAACTCTCTTCAGTTCACTGCTGCAAACTGAAATAACTCCAGCAGATTTATTCTGTATGTACTCTTTGGAAGGTGAATGTTTCTAACCCCGGGTGCCATGTAGCCTGATAGGATTGCTTCTTAAAGTCTTTGATCTGATTAGTTCTTTCCTGTTGGATGTTATAATTGTCAGTTTAATCATAAAATTTATTATGATTTTATTATGTGAATTTTGGAAAATGTCCTTTGGTGTGAGGTCAGATGAAGGTCAGAGGGTAGAGGTCAGCAAAACCTTCTGCATTAAATATTTATTTCAAAATGGGCTTCATCTATGGGGAACTGGGCTTACAGTCCTAGCAGTCTATGCAGTTTCTATGCAAAATCTACCATATAAATCACGTAGCCAAGCTACAGTGAAATAGTTAGCTAAACTGGCGTAAAAGAAAACAGAATTATTTGGGACTGGATGCAAGATGTTTCCAATTCTTCTGGTTACTCAAAACCATTAGACATGATATTGCTATTATGTGCCTTATTTGGATCTAGGAGACTGGCCTAAAGTATTTTTTATAATTCATTTGTAGTCTGGATTTATTCATGCTAGAAAAGGGTCAATAAATAGTAAATTTTCAGGAACTACAGACCAAGGAAAGCAGGTATGAAGATAAATGTAGGAAGAGGACCTATTCTGACTTAATAATATCACAATATATTTTTATATTTGAAAGTTTTTTTAATGTTGTTAAAAGGACCGAGGAAATAAAACTCACTGGAGATTAAATATTTTATGAGGTCAGGGAGATTTTAAAAACATTTGTAACTAAGCAAAATAAATTTCTACTTTCTCCTTTAGAAAATATCAAGATGTCTGATCACATTTAAATAATTTGCATGGAAGTGATCGTATGTAGATATAGCTATCTAAAACTCATTTATATGTCTTCCTAGTTCCCTAAGATCACTAATGGACAGTGAAGATATGGATGCAGAACATGAATAATCTCACTTCTCTGAGATACTTTTTTCAGTGGCATACGTGGTCCCCTGCAAAAGCCAATCACCTTTCAGTTCATGTAAAGGGAGTCTATGTAACCGGGCTTGATTATTTTGTCACTTATCTTTCTATAGTAATATAACGTTTTCCGAGTTTAGTTCTGACAAACTCAGTCCTGACTAACTTCTAATAATTTTGAGTGTCTTTCAAGAAAAGCAGGGTGAGCCTGTTAATATCTGTTTGGGAAATATCATGGTGAAAATCTTATCTGTCCAGGCAGCAAATGTAGTCTTACACCTTCTAACTTTTAGTTGTTTATCTAGTTTATTCATTAGAAAATTAGAATTAAATCACATGTATCTGCCTTGTCTAGTGCAGAAATAAAGAGTAAAGGCAGTACTAAAAAACGCTTTTGGAGAATCACTCAGACACACATCTTTTTTGTAAGCTGATCTAACAGAACTTGAAAGTTGTTAGTTTTGTAATAAATTGTATAAGTCTATTTTTATTTTTTGTGTCTTCAGAATTTCATAATCTCTTATACTAAACCAATATATAAGTAGATTGTGTCTATAGTGTAATAACTATGTTTATAGCATAAAAAATATAACAATGGCATGGATTTTAAATTAATTTATTACATAGCTATATTGTTAGATTAATGGGATGGCCCTGAGCATCTTTTTGATACATCATTAATTAATGTCTTGTTCATCAAGAGGCAGCAAGTGAATATCAAGTACACAAAATATTGGCAAATGGAGTTGAGTGAAGGAGGCAGCTGTGCTGGAACTCAGCACGTTTCTCTCTCTGCTTCATGATACCTGGGTTTTTAAAATCTGGACTCTGTCAAGAGATGCAGAGAAATTCTTTGTTTGTCAAAGACCTATCTGAAGGCTCCCTCAAACTTTGTATGGCCGGGGAACAGGCAGCCAGCATTTATCTGTGAATTATACAATTTTCTTTTTACAATGTATAAAAAAAATAATTACAATACTAATTATACAGTACAGTCATAAAGCAGTAAACAAAGAACTAATTTGTGTTCCTTCTGCACTAATCATTCGTTGACTAATTAGTTTCTCTCTCAGGTTCTGAGTGAGTCTTACAGAGGAAAATCTCCTGAGGATGCAAAGGTTAATTTTGAAGCGATTATAAATATTCAGCTAACATTATAATTAATAGCAATACTTTAAGCACAGTAGTCATCTCCCATCCCAATAAGGAACATTTGTTAATTAGCTAGGCTATTGGCATTATTCAGGATATTTAACTTTTCACTATTCAATCAACTGAGCTCATGAAGCTTCTTCAAACTGTGAAGATGATAAAAAGGTTAAACCCTTTCAAATGCTTAAGCATCTAAACAAATAAATCTTATACTTACGTACTTAACTTCATGCTGACAGATCCTCAAACACTTCATAAAACACTAGCTAGATCATAATGTTATAGGGATGTAAATCTTCCATAGACTCATAAATATTTTTATGCTGTTAACAAGTAAAAATAAAATTAATTCCAGGCCTACAAATTACACAGAGTAATTTATCCACCATAGAAATTTAATTTTTGAGTAGCAACAGAAATGATAACAAAGTGAAAGGAATTGTATGATACTAGATATAGCTTAATATAAAGTGAAAACCAGTGTTTTTAGATGTAAAATATACATCTAGTTAAAATGAGCTATAAAAATAAAGAAATTTGCTTACTTTATTTAACATGCATGCATTTTATTGTAGCTCATGAAGAGTGCTATGGGAATTTTTTACCGTATACAGTGTAGCCTTTTCAGATCTGGAGTAATTCTATTTACTATAGAATGGACATAAAACAGAAAATGTGTTGGGTTCATTATGAAGTTCAAAGGTATTGTGAATGAAAGCAGGTAACCCTAAATGCCTCTGGTGCTTAAAAGTCTTTGGCAAAAAAAAAAACAACATTGCAAATTCTCATTCCAAATTTGGACTCTCAAAAAAGAAAAAACTGCTATTTGTTGCTTGGCCCTTATTAGCCCATATTCCTTTTTGAAGGAGTTAAAATGAACCTTCTGGGCTTTACAGACATATCACAGTAAAGCAGAAAACAGTAGCAGCCATAATTTGGAGACACTTCCTTAACAATCTGTTCAGTGTGTGTTTTTGAAGAGAACTTTCTTTGTTTCCCCCCACTATCTTTATTAAAAATACTCAGTTATTTGTATTTACTTGTAATAATCTCAGTTACCAGTTCAAACTGGAACATTTTTATTTTCTCTTTTATTATTTACTTCTTATTGTTAGGAAAAATTCACAAAAGGAATGAATGTCAAAGGTGGCATACAATGGACTTTTTATCCCTTTTTATGTCCTTATCAGAAGAAGAACTGGGCATGAAATGTGCACACACCTGACTAATACGAGTCTTATTGTAACCTTTGTGTGGAAAGGTCTTTTCCTGATTAAAAGCAAATCAATTTGAAAAGGTAATCATCTTTTTTAATGTCAAATAAAAAGATGAAACTTGGAATACATATTTTTGGTAAGATTTTAAAGTTCAGCCAGAAACTGCAGCGAAAGGTCTGCACAAAGCATAATTTATTAAATTAATTTTTGTTATGTTTTTTTCTGAACTGATACAGTGTATCTATTTAGCTCTTGCTTTTAATAAGTGTTTTTTTAAACAGTCATAAATTCCCAAGAATTGAGCAAAAATTTACATAATATGAAAGCAGAAGTTGAAACAGCTACTTAGAGAAATAGTAGCGTATGTATGTTAATTACTTTCAATACTGCATACATGGGGAAAGCATCTGCTGGAAACTGACCTTTTCTATAAACCTTGTTTTGTATTATACTTTTTAAAAATATGGAAATTTTTGTTAATAGTAAAAGAGATTATTATTTCCACTGGGAAATTAATAGTTTGTCTCAGGACTGAGATTCATTATTTCTACCAAAATAACTGTTTTGTATGTTTAGAATTGCTGTGTGCGACTTTTTTTTCTTAAGTGTAGGAGCTGCTGTGGAGTGTGAGAAATGAATATTTGTTGATTGGTGTCTAGCTTTGAAATAATACAAGAAAGGAATTGCTGTTCAGGAGCAGATCAAATATCAGATTCTGTGATGCACTCCTGTTATGGGATAGAAAAATGGTATTTTCTGTGGAGTAGGCCTTACTAGGTCATCCGTTAATCTAAATAGTTCCCTTTATATGAACTGAAAGGTTTAGTGTAGAACAACTTCTTAAATATCACAGCTACAGGCATTAAGATATTTGTACTAACTTCTAAGGAAAAGCTAGAAAGTTACCTTAGCAGAGTTGTGGGGCTGGGTGGGGAAGGAAAGGATCTAAGAGTTGGCAGACTTTGAAGCATTAACATCCAAAATCGTATTTAGAAAGTCCTAATTTAGTTGCTTCTTACATTTCTACAGCACAGAACTACTTAGGTAACCAAACGTCCAGCCATTACCTAATGCTTGGCTGTATCCACAAAATCAACAAAACAGTAACTAGCATCACAGAATCCGTATGTGAGAGGTATCTCTGTCTGTGGATGATGTTAATGAGATTGGCTCTTCACACATAACAGTTGTGATTTGTTCTCCTCCATCCCCATCATAAGCAGTAGTAGTGATGACTCTACAGAAACCAGGAGACAGCTATTCAATTTTCTTCAGGTTGAGTGTGACCAAGCAATTTTTTTTCTAATTACTTTACATTCCAGGTTTTTGTCTTTACTTTATAATTACTTTAAATCTGTGTACATGATTTTATCCAGTCTGCTGTTTCCCTGTAAATCTATTTTTATTTTGCTTTTAATAATTTGTTGTAATGATTCATTGGGAATTACAGAAAAGAAGTAGGACAGGTCGGTAATATTTTCCTGATGAGACATACTATTCAGAAATCTAAGGCCATGTGAGAAGATTAGAGACAAATTCAGAGTGGCTAGGAGGAGGGGTGCAAATTGTTTACAGTGGAGTTTGAAGCAATAAGAGGCTAAAACACTGCTGCAGAAGTTGATGCATTTGCTGACCAGTCTGCTGCTTACATTTATGGAGCCCACAAGCAAGATGAAAACATGTTCTAGTGAAGTATTTGGAGCAGTTAGACTAACTAAGTCATATAGAAAGTGAAAAATAAGTAAGATAAGTTTTTCAAAATTCAACACAATCTTAGTTGCTTGAAATGCCGTACAAAAGCATTAAGAGTATAGTATCAGGCTGTATTAGGCTGGTAATAACAGTAACCATGACAAGCTAAGGGAGGTTTAGAGAGTGGTTAAGTCAGAAAATTAATTGTACAAGGAGAATTTGATTATTCCTATGCTGACTCTGTAGCAAAAATGTATGACACCGACTGTACATTTTAGATCCCCTGAATGCTTACTTATTGGAAAAACGGGTCAGTTAGCAAGCAAGAGGAGACATGAGACTTGATTTACTCTTTTGTAAAGCACAGGACCTGCTTCTAGAATTGCTTCAAGCAGCTGTTGGGGAATCATGGTTGTAACACATCCAATTTAACATTTGTATAGTAATGGAAAAACACATAAGGCAGAAAATATAACATCAAAAAGGAGAATTCCAGGAAAATGTTTATATGAATTACATAAAAATGTAAGTGAACAAGATAAAGCAGATGCTAAGAGAGTAAAACCCTGAGAGGTAGCACAATGTTTGTTTAAAAATTCGACTTTACAGACATGGTGAAAATATAAAATGATCAATAGACTCTCTGAGGAACAAAATTATTTACTGGGGTTAACAGAAGAGCAAAGGAAACAAAAGCGAAATGTTTTTTTTTTCTTTTTAAAAAGTTGAAGTCTTGTCTAAATGACAAAGAATATAAAAGGGCTCACATTTTGACAACTTGAATATAAATCCTATTTTGCTAAGTCAAGGCATATTATGAGCTGCACCTTAAAAGCAAAAAAAAGTTAGCTTGAAAATAATCTGAAATAATTGTAAATTATTGGGAACATTATGGCTATATATTAAGATGCTGCTGTGCTAGAGCCATTTTTTACAGGGAATGGGTATGAAGAAGAATACTAAATTAATCTCATAAAAGAGATTTTAGAAAAAATCAATACAATGATGGGTAGAAAATCACTAACAGTCAATGACATGCTTCTAGAAAGCTAAACAGAACCAATTATGAAAGTGCTGAACCACTAATGTTATGTACATCTTACTGTTTAAATCAACTTTAACAGAATTATTGTAAATTCTTCTCTGAAAACATGAGGTCAAGACTCAGTTGTGTCCCAAAAATCTAATACAATGTCAGGAATCATTAAGAAATGAATTAAGGAGAAAGCATAGTTCTGAAAATAGGTTTATAAGACAGTGATGCACTCAAATGTAAAATATTGAGTGATGTGTTGGTCAATCCATCTCAGAATTGATCCAGTAGATGTAGAAAAGTTAGAGAGAAAAGCTCTTATGCAAAGAGAGATCATGTAGAGTAGAACTGGGAAAACAGTGAAAAGAGCATGACTAAAATTATGAATAAATAAATGGTATGTAGGAAGTGAATAGGGAATGTTGACAGAAAGGAAGAGGTGCCTGCTGGTGACTAAACTATCAGTTATCCATTTTAATATAAGAACAGGAAATACATTTCATTTGCATTATGGAACTACTATTCACAAAGTAATCCACAAGTCAAAGCTACAAAGGTACTGGAATGACAAAATTACCGGAGGGTGGCTCAGTCAGTGTCTCCTAAGTCTAATAGTCTAAACTGAACCTCTAGTTCAGAACCCCAAACTACTAATTGCTAGGAGATGTAGAGGAACTGTTACTCTACTATTGCCCACAGATTTAATAATCTTCCTTCATGGTACAGTATTGCCCATGAACACAAACAAGAGGAACCAGAGGGAATTTTGATCTGACAGCATCAATGTTGTTCTCATAGTCTTATGAAAATACACCAAGAAATTTGTATAAAATAAAAAAGGGAAAATAGCTGGAGAAATCAAAATGTTTCACTTCAAAATTTTCTGAATAGAAGTTTCTATTTTTTTATTGTACTAATAAAATGATTAAAATTTGTAAAGCCATACATCAACAAATACTAAATAATTTAATTTGTATCAAGAGCATTTTTATTTGACCATATAGTTATGCTAATAACGCTAAGTATAAATAACTTACAATTTATTTTTTAAAAATATCTGTTGTGAAGAAGTTTTGTTTTGGTTTTGCTATTTTTTTAATTGTATGTATGTTCAGTATTTTAGGAAAACAAGACCTTTTATTGGTTTAGAACCACTATTATTCATTTTTTTCCAGTGATATTTTATCAAATCCTGTGAGTGCCTGAGGAATGAAAAAGCCAGATGTATTGTTAAAATCTGTATTCTGCAGATGTGCTATTCTCCTGAATTTGGCTCACTCTTGGATTTGGAAAGTTTTCCATCTTCCTGGTTCTCATTTGGATTGTGAGCTGTACATTTATAAATTGTTTATGTTCATGCAAATGAAAAGCTCTCTGTTTGGACAAGTACAGTTTCTATATTTGCTGTTACCTTTTGACTTCCACCAACTCAACCTGAAAATTATTTCAGTGTAAAAGAAAGCAGATGAATACAGTCATTATTTCTCCTTATCAAAGTGTGGGAAATTTGGTCATTTGTGAAAGAAGACTGAAAGGATCATGTAAATAAAACTCACTGGCAAGGTTTCTTGGTTTTAACACCAGGCCCAGATTGTCCTCTGCATCTCTTTTACTCCTCATTTTCATATTTCTTATCTGGTGGTGTAATTTAATTGATCTAGTAAGAGAAATTTCTACTGCTGAAAACAGGAAACAATTATTTGTTGTAAGGTGCTAATTCCTAATATTATAGCACCTTCCTGACAGTTGGTAGGGAGGTGGGAACAGTAGACTGCTAATGTATTATTTGTATGGCTTTTATAATCTCCATTTCAGGTTACGGTCTGAGAGTATAACAGGTTTCAGACAGCAGTGAAAAAAGACCTTTTTCTCTTGCAAAACCAGGATACACTTACATAATGCCAGGTATTAAATGACAATAATAACTTGTTATTTGAGACATATGGGAAAAGTATTTGTAAACCTTTTTACAGAAGTAATACAGTGTAAAAACAATCTATTGGTATGGGGAACTTTTGCTTTCAGTGGGAAAAGAAATCTCTAAAACACAGAAATTCTCATCTTAAGCTAAATAGAAATTAAAATAAGACAGTTTTCAAAGGAATTATAGAAAATAATAAATCCTGTAGGCAACTAGTCTGCCAGAGTTGGCCACAGTGTTTATTTTGCCATTATTTTTTTTTCTAGTTGACCAAAGGCATCAGTTTAAATGCAGCTTGCCTGTCTGAGAAATCGTCCCTGAAAATGGCTTCTGCAGAAGTGGGCTGACCATATAGGTTACACTCAGCCAATTAGGAATATGAGAAATCATTTGTAACTTGGCCCATTTCACATCTACTAATGTACCAGGCTCAGAGGTGATATGTAGTAAGAACATCAGCCTGAAAAAGTTGTTTTGTAATGCATGTACAAAGAAAGAGTGAAGGAAAGACAGACAGGGAGAGAGAGAGAAAGGGAAGGAGAGCCCTTGTCACTGTGAAGGGTGAGAAGTAAAAAGCTAAGGAAGTTTTTGTAGAAAAAAGAAAATCAGAGAGAAACAGTTATAGTACTTCTTGAATAAAATCCGAGCTTGAACCGTGACTAGCTTTGAATATACCTAGCTTATACATAAAGCTGTGTACACCTCAGTTGTAATCTTCTACTGCTATAGAATATGCTAATGCAGTACGCAATGTTTGCATTTTGTTGTTTATCGGAATGCCCAAGACTACGACCAAAATGTTACTCATTCTGAAAATAACAGTGGACACAAATACTTGATTTTTGTGGGTCTGCCACCAAAATATTATTGGTTGGTTGTTTATATACATTTGTAAATCCAATCTAGTATTCCAAGCACTTCCTATCTGCTCCTCCATCTGTCTTCAATTTGATCTCTTCAGCCTTGCATATTGTCTTTTTTTGTACTCTTAGTTTCCCATTTACAACACTGTCTCCTGTTAAAAATATTTAATGCTGTTGTGAGGAAGACAGGTAACGTACTTTGTATTTACAATGTTGGGCAAGTTTTGCTAGTAGTCTTTCTTACACATTTCCTCCAATGTTTGGGGGATTTTTTTTTAAATAATTTAAGTCTTCTTTAAAATAATGTAAGTAATATTTAAATAATTGCTATGAATTGACCTCTGTATATATCTGTAATCTATCCCATTTTTAAAGATGGAATATTAGTAGAAGGAGTGGAATGGTATTTTGCTTCATATGAGTTCTAATGGACAATATTTTAAATATATGCATTAAAATACACTGAAAAATAAACTTCAGGTTTGTTCTTTGTGGGAAACCTCTGCTGGTCTGAGGAGTTAATGTGTGTGAACTTAAACATTGGCCTTGAATAGATGCCTGTGTATCTTTGGAGAAGCTGGAAGGCGCCAAGAAGAGACGAATAAACAAGATTAGGAAGCTACCAGGCCACAGGTGGAATCACCCAATTATGAAGCTGCAACTGAGGAGTCATCCAATTATGAACTCTCAGTCTTTAGCTTAACCAATGGTTCATGGACACGCAGCTCGGGAAGGGGTATAAAAAGTCTTGTAAAATCAATAAAGATGGTCTTTAGGCCCACAACTTCTACTTGTCATGGATTGCCCCAACCACGACAGTTCTTTAGTTTGATCTCAAATTTAAATATTCTAATGTAGAAGGAGAATAAAATTAAAGGGAAAAAATTTAGAAAAATATGTATAGGAAAGTCATCCAGTTCATAGTAGTTTGCATTTCCCCTGTTCTTGTTTTGCATTCAAAAAAGAAAAAAACTTTTTCCAAAGTAAGAAGAAAACATTCATTTTGATGATGTCTCAGTTGTCTCCTTGAATACTATGTTCAGTTCTGGGTCCCTCTCCACAAGAAGGATGTTGAGACCCTGGAGTGAGTCCAGGCAAGAGTGATGAAGCTAGTGAAGGGGCTGGAGAACAGGCCTTATGAGGAATGGTCAAGAGAGCTGGCGTTGTTCAACCTGGAGAAGAGGAAGCTGAGGGGAGACCTCATTACTCTCTACAACTACCTGAAAGGAGGTTGTGGAGACAAGGGTGCTGGCTTCCTCTCCCAAGTGACAGGGGACAGGACAAGAGGGAATGGCCTCAAACTCTGCCAGGGGAGATTTAGGTTGAACATTAGATAAAAAAAATTCTTCACAGAAAGGGACTTCACAGAATTGGGCACTGGAACAGGCTGCCCAGGGAGGTGGTTGATTGACCTTCCCTGGAGGTGTTTAAGGTGCGGGTGGCTGAGGTACTGAGGGGCATGGATTAGTGTTTGATAGGAATGGTTGGACTCAATGATCTAGTGGGTCTCTTCCAAACTGGTGATTCTATGATACTAAAATTTCTTCTCAGATTAAGAGTGAATGTAGTCAAGATACAGCATTTTGCTTTTCAAAAACTATTTGAAATCTTTCATGTTGCAGAATATTACAACCTGTTTCATTTTAGATCCCCAAGTTTGGAAAAAAAAGTTTCAAATTTGAAATTTGATACTGACTCAATGTTTAAGTAGCCTTTTCTGGTTTCTTGTTGTCAGGGTGAAAATGTTGCTCTATGCATTATGTTACATTTGTTGCTGTGGGCAGGACTGTGAAATCACCTCAGATGACAAAGGAAGGGCAGATATTAGCTCAAACCATTGGTGTTGGACTATACTTGGTCCCCACAAGCAAGTAAGTATTTACACTTCCTGTTAATTGCAGTAAGGACTTAATGTTTTTACCTGACTTGGAATCACATATAACTTCTAAGATGTAGTGATCCTAAGCAATGCATTAGCTGCAGAATGAAACCATGGATATGATTAAAAGTCAACAGCAATTTATTTAATGCCATTCTTTAAAACGATTGGAGCTAGGCCATTCCTTTCCCTTTGTTGTTGTACCAATCAGCAGAATACCTAAATGGTTTGCAACTAAAACACCCAACAGCCTCCAAGAGTGTTACTCATACCATCTTGTTCTTGAGAAGAATCTTTACATGTTTCATTACTAAGTACTAAAAGTTATTTGTACCTGAGCCATGATTGATACTTTCTGTTCTGGATAAAACAGAAATAAGAGTATACTCATTCTTTTGTTCATATTTTGTTGCTATGGTAACATTTAGAGTCAAGGTTTTACTGGAAAGGTCCAATTTTGCTCATACTACAAAGGATGGTGTGAATCTGAGGTTCCCTGTGAATAAATAGAACAAAGCCTTGCCAGTCTTACTGGAAAGCCGTGTCTGGTTTGGTTCAATAGATATTTTAAGCATCTATAGCAGATATTTTATGCATAATGTGGAAGTAATATATGCATTATATTTATTTAATTAGATTTGAAATTACAAATTTAAGAAAATTCTGAGAATAAATTTAAGTTACTTGAAAAAGTTACTTCATCTCAGCTTATAGGCTTTTTCTTACCTTGTTTGTAAGACACAATTTGGTAAAAGAGGGAGCACTTGTTAAGGCTTGTCAACATTAGCACCTGTTCACATCTTTTGCAAACAAATTAGTTATAATTATAAAACCATATGCTACCAAATGGTTGAGAAAATGTGATTAATACACAATACTAGCTTCAATCTTCTCATGCCACTTAAGTGCAGTACTTAGAAACGTTTCTCTAAACACTCAGAAAGTGTTTTTTATAGATTCTGTGGTATACAAAAGATGTAAAATTGGAAGATTGTTTATTTAAACAGACATTTAAATTAGCTCTTTAAAAAAATTATTTTGCTTTTTATGTAGCTCAGAGTGAGTATGTTCCCATTACTAAATTTCTCAATACTTGTATAGCATATATGCATGTTTCTACATTGTCCTGTAGTAGCAACAGAAACAAGTTATAGGTACTGGAAACTGTCTACCATGCAATGTATTTTCTTTTATTTTTTCCACCCAGCTGTTTTTATGTTTGTCTACCTGTGGAGTTTTACAATCTTCTACTTCAGTAATGGCATAGTCCTATTTAACTATAACCATAGGGTCTTGTTTGTGCAGGAGTCTTTGTGCTATACATTAAAAAGTGCTTCAGTGTCTGTGAAATTAAAGTTGAGAAGTCTTGGCAGGAAACTCCTGCAACCCAGTAACTGTTGTCTCCTCAGGACAAAAAGTGAACACACATACCTGTTATGCTTGAGGATTACTAGCAAAGCATAGTGGTCCGTTTTTGCCTATATCGTAAAGAATGGAACAAATTTGAGGCTGGGTGTGAATAAATAGAACAAAAAGTGTAGGAATATAAGGAAAAAATTGTGGAAAAGGAAGGTATGCCAGTTTCCCGGAATGAACTTCTGAAAATGGGATACACACTTGGTCAAAATGTGATCCACTTAGAACGGACGTTTTGGGCAATCTGGATTTGTGAAAGCATTTACTGATTAAAGAAAGGGAGAGATAGTGTAGAGAGTTAAGGTTTTAGGGCTCTTTTAAATAGCTGAAATGTTGGACATGTTTGTTACGTATTAGATAGAGAACTTTCTGAAAATATTACTTCAAAAAATCCATTAGACTTAACTATATGGTGTTCTATAACATTAAGAATATCTTCAAGGATACATATAATTTAGAGTTATGTTGAGGTATGAAAAGCAGCAATTATTTCAGTCCTTCAGTGTTTCTAATCTTATGTCCAGGTTAATATGAATGCCCTGAATAAGGACGTGGAACTGTAAATAAAATAAAAAAAACTCACTAGCTTTGAGCTTGACATAAAATACAAGTTTTCCTTGGAAGCTTTTAATCTGATTGTCATTTCTTTTCATTCACAGCAGTGAGCCTGTAAAGGGCTCTGCCTCTGCAGTGAAATACTACTGTATAGAAAAGGGTTATCAAAAAGCAGTGCTTGTTTGTTTATTGAAATCCCTATCAACAGACTGTCAGTGCTTTTGAGAATCAAACACTTTTACTCTGAATTCTGTGTCTGAGCAAACACTTTCTATTAGATTTGGAAATGATAATGTCTGCTGTAATAAGTTCTTTCCCGCGTGTGTTTTTACCCCTAAGGATGTAGAACTGTAGAAAAAGAAAAAAAAGCCTGCCGAACTACTGCTACCAAGTCTGCTTTCAAAAATTTCTTTCTTGTAGTGTTCTCAAATCTCCCCATTGAAACCAAGTGAGACTACTTTTTGTCTATTAAAATATGCATTATTTATGCTAAGAGTCATCTATTAGAACATGCTTTACATATTAAGAAACACATGAGCATAAAGCCCAGCTTCTGACAGCAGTCATCTCATTCAAGCTATCAATAAGCAGCCAAAACGACTTGCTGTTTTGCAGCTTTCTTTGTAAATTCCATTTTAACATCAACCCGTGGGTAGGGGAATAGATGTTAAGAACAGTTTAAACTGATGCAAACTGCTTATGATACAAAACACTGGAGTGAGATTTGTAAGCCTGAAAAATAAAATAAAATGCAAACAACCAGAAAGCTTGTTGTTGTATGAAAAGTATTTGATGAAACACATTAATTCATTTTCATATATCTCTTAGGTAAGGGGAACAATATTGCCCTGTTAGTGAAAACATGTTGAAGAGAATGTTGCCTTGAAAACAGTGTTTCCTTTATTATTCTAATTAAGCACCAGTTGGCCTCCTAGGTTGCTCAAGAGAATGATCTTATTGCTTTCCATTGGGGTTGCTCATGTGAGAAAGGTTTCAAGACAAGGTTCTCTGTTCATTCCTCAGCATTTTAGGGAGAGTTTCTTAGCAAATCTTAAACAACTAAAGGGACAGTTTATTTGTTCTTACTCTGAAGGCAACACTGTGAGTCTTTGAAGTTTGCAGCCTCTGTAACTTCAGAACAATTAAAATAAAGAGATATGTGAGATCTCATGTGCCTGATGTCGATACCAGTGGCCCTGCATTTTGGTCATCGCACTCTCAAAGGGAAGGAAAGATGACCTTGTTCTCCTTAGATCAAGTACCTACGTTTCCAGCAGTCAGTTGAACAGGATAGGTGCCTGTGAAAATTCCAGTTTGTCTATCTGAGGTATCAGTTTAGTGAACAGGAAACATGCTGTTTGAAGACCACATATTCTGCATAAGTCATTCTATTATAAGAAAAAAATATATGAAGTAATAGACGTTTGCATACACTGTGGCTTTAATCTTGAAGAAAGGGAGATGATCAGGCTCCTAAAATAAATATGTGGTTACAGTTTCTATCTCTTGACTCCTTTCCACTAGAAAGGACCCTAAATCTTGTTGGGACACTTTGAATTTGGTCTGTAGCTTTGATATTAGAGTAGTATCACTTTATCTTCTCTTTTTGTGATGGATGTAGAGTCTTTTATCAAATCAAGATCTGACATATAACCTCTGGACTTTTGTGTTGTTTAGAGGAGATACCTTGAGTGTTTACAAGTGCTTCACCAGCTGAAAAAAGAATTGTTTTCTATTACTAAATAATTTGTTCCACCAAAAAATGAAGGGTTGTTATCTTCTACTCTGTTAATACACAGGTGACAGGCTCAGTCATATATCACGGAATCACAGAATCACTGGGTTGGAAGAGACCCATCGGATCATCGAGTCCAACCATTCCCATCAAACACTAAACCATGTCTCTCAGGACCTCGTCTACTCGTGCCTTAAACACCTCCAGGGAAGGTGAACCAACCACCTCCCTGGGCAGCATATTCCAATGCCTAATGACCCTTTCCGTAAAAAACTTCCTCCTAATCTCTAGCCTAAATCTCCCCTGGTGGAGCTTGAGGCCATTCCCCCTCATCCTGTCCCCTGTCACTTGGGAGAAGAGGCCAGCTCCCTCCTCTCCACAACCTCCCTTCAGGTANGTATGGTCTTGTGGCTCATGGATCTGACCAAAGCAAGCCATCAGTCTCCACAACCAAACTCACAAAATTCTTCTAAATTTAGGTTTATATATTATTAGGGAAGGAGTGTTTTACTAATTTCAGTGATGTGAATAATCCTCTCTGCTTATAAGTAGATGTATTTGGCTGGAAATTTTAGTTATACTTTCACTTATTTAAAATCTGATGAATCTTTTTGAGTATGTTATACAGCCTGCACTAAAACATCAAATTATCATTGCACTCCTTGGTAATTAAAATTGACTGTAAGTTTCTTTGGTATCGATATTTTTGTTTATGACATTCATCATTCTCCTCTTTTTAAATGTCTTTTTTTGTGTTGCAAGTATAAATCCTACTCATTAAATCCGTAGACAATCTATTTACACTTAGGATAAGAAAGGACTACAAGATTCAGATGAGAGAGTTTACTGTTTATGCAAGTATTTGTCTTAGGAACCTCTGCTTGCAAGTAGGCAATAAAGATTTGAAAACGTATCTGGCAAAGACAAGGAAGAGCAATGTGAAGAGTAGAACTGAATAAAGTAATTGAAATAAGAGACTTTGGATCATTTCCAGACCAAATCTGACTCTTAAATGACTACTCTGGAAGTTCACCAGGGTTTGACTGTCTTGTTGAAGCTTCCAGCTTCCATCTTCTCTGCTGGCACTTGAGACTGAGGTTGAAGGTGATGTTAGCAGACAGAACAGCATTCAGTCACGGAAGAGTCACTCTCATGTTCTCTGTCAGAACATGAGTGAATTTCTCACTCTTCTACCTTTTCTTCTGCTTTAGAAAGAAGAATGTGAGATAGGGCAAGGTTTCTTTACTCTCTCAGAAAGGTGATAGAGTTAATCTGGCTCACACAGTAACTGAAGAGCAAAGATGAATCATAAAAGAAAGAAGTGTTTTGGTAGTCCTGTAATTACAGCGTTTAGTGTTTATTTTATAAAACTTAAACTAAATTCTAGTTGGAAAATGGTAAAAGCAACTAGTTCACCTGTACCAGGAAGATATTCTTGTGCCCTATAATCTTCTTGGTTATTATGCTAGCCAAGACAAAATGCTGAATGAGAGGTAAGGAACCTTAGTGCCAGATGACTGTAAAATATTATTCTAAAAACTGTATAATTTAAGACCTAATAAAATAAAGACTTTCACAGATTTGTTATACTGGGAAATACTGAGGAGATAAAATGCAACACTTTGTATTCTACTGTCTGTATACAGGGATGAAAACCAAAGTTCTATTTAATTTTCATGAACTGCAACATTTTCTTGACAAGAGATTTTTTTGCCACTCTGCTCCAAATTCAAGGATAAGATCTGGTAAAGAAGAAAGGCTAAGATATTCTTATTTTCATTTTAGTTTGCTTGTAAATAGCTTGCCATGTTCTTTGAGTGAACAGAACAAAATTTCCACAAATAAAGATAGAAACCAGACCAATGTGTCAAGAAAATATTGCAACAATTTTACTCTAGAATCATAGAATTTTTAAGGTTGGAAAAAAACTTTCAGGTCACCCTGTCAGCCCACAACCACCGTGCCTACTTAACCTTGTCTTGAAATACCTCATCTACACGTTTTCTTTAACACCTCCGGGGTTGGTGACTCCACTACTTCCCTGGGCAGCCTCTTCCAATGGTTCACCACTCCTTCAGTAAAGAAATATTTCCTAATATCCAACCTAAGGCAATATCCTCTTGTATGACCACTTGTTACTTGGGAGAAGCGACCAGCACGCACCTTGATACAACCTCCTTTAAGGTCATTGTAGAGAGAAAAATGTCTCCCCTCAGCCTTCTCCAGTTACATTTTAACTCTTCTCTATTTCAGTCATGTTACTCTCTTCTCTTTTTCTTTGGATATTGCATGGGTGATTAATTTACAATAATGTCAAAGATAGGAAAACATACTACTTTTTGTTGCTTCTAAATAGAACACATTTTGAAGACAGACTTAGAAGCAACAAAAAATAGCATTGAATATTGTTTATTTCTGCTTTGGTACATTTATTATTATTTTGTCATAAGGATAAAAAGATATTTGGCAAAATTAGATTTTGAGGGGGATGAGATTCTTTGATTAAAGAAGTTGTCTATGCAAAATTTCAGAGGAAAATGAAAATTCTGTCAAATGTGACCCTGTACCATTTGCTGCCAGTATAATTTTATAAGCTAGACTGATAGTACTATCTCTTCATCAGGATAACACTATGATAGTGTTACCTTCCAGTTTGTTTGGCTATTTTTCTAATAATCTGTAGGTTGACTTGAAAATATTCTAATAATATTGAAAAATAGGCTTTATTTTTATTCCAGTAAGGAATGTAAAGCTGAGAGTTTAGACCATTAATTTCTTATATTGCATGCTCTGTTATTTTAACTGACTGCATCTCCAACCTTGTGTGTTTCTGAATTTTTTTTTCCCTTGGGAATATTAGAAGAATTCAGATGAACTTCATGTTGATGTAAGACAATTTGCCTTTGAAGGTAATGTCCAGTATGTTTTGCAAGGCTTATTCCCATAAAACAAGAACTTTCAAAATGGCTGGCTTTTCAGATTTGTGTTTATGCTTGAGAATTTCTGCAGAATTCCAAATCTTCCACAACTATTAAAGTTTCACCCAAATTAGTTCTTTAAGAGACTGGAGGCCAGGGGATAGGATAAAATAAAATTAAGGTCAGGAAACACAGAGCAGTGCATTTTTTCCCCTCTCAAATTGGTAAGAACAATAATTTTGTTTTTCTTTCCTGTATGTGAATGCATTTTTGGTTTCATGTTTAGTTGGCAGCTTTCATTGTGCAGCAGCTTGTTTTTGTCTTTGAAGTGGTGGAGTTCCTTGATATCTTGAATAATGAATCTACTGTCTGTCAAAATAAGCAGAGTCATTTTTTCATTTGTCACATCATGCAACTGTATGTCCACTTGCTGACATACTGTTGGAATTTCTGTTCTCTTCAGATTTTCATTGCCAGTTGATATCAGAACTGCTGTGTAGCTTCCCTTTTATTTCTCCAGTTTATCCAGATAATGATTTTTCTACTTTCAAAATAGGAAACTGTCCAGTTGCAAGTTTTGTCTTTATGAAAATGGTTGTATATTGGGTTTTTTTCTAATAAAGATCACAGTGGTTAATAATTGTAAATCCTCTGTAGCTCTCGGAGCATTGATTTTTAATTTTCTGTAAAGCAAACTGAGGATCAGTGTTGGCATAAAACCATCATAATCAACAAGAGATAAACTTAAAATCTGTCTATTCAATGGGTATTAAAAAAATAATGTTTTCTTTTTTTTTTTTGTGCAGTTATGAACAGAAATTGGAAAACACTAGGAGAGGAAGTTCTTGTAATACTTCTAGCTACCTGTACCTTCATTCCCCCGTTAACACATTCAGCGGTTCATTATAATCTTCCCAAAGTCCTAGTGTGGTCCTGCGACTATGTCTACTTGTCCTTTCAAATGTTTTTGGAATCAGTTTCTCTCCCCATTAGCCAGTGCCAATGCTACTCCTGGGACTAATGTGCAAATCTAAGGTCCCTGCTGTGATCAGATGCCACAACCCATGCTCTACTCCTAAAAGGCGCTCAGTACAAGCTCCCTTGCTCTGCTGTAGAACGCCTTCTGGAACTCTACTTCATTGGAAACTTGCAGTCCCTCCTGCCTTCTCCCCTTCAGGCCCTTTCATACATGAGGTCTTGATCTGTCTCTAACCTGCTCCTCTTTCTGCCACTCTTTCAAGCTCCTTTCCTGACCTTTTCATCCTTTCTCTCCTTGTTCAATAGATATATTCAAACTCAGTCTATTCAAGGATGTGCATCAATAGATTCATTTGCATATTCTGGAAAGAATGAATGAACTGTGTCTGGAAAAACAGTCTGAGTTGGAAGGGAACCACAAGGATCAAGTCCAACTCTTATATGGGTTTATGTGATAAATTTACCTTTATGTTCTTCAGGATTCTGAACACTGTCATCCAAACATCTCTGATCTATGTTCTCTGCCTTCCTGTCTCTTTGCATTTTTCCTTTACTTTTCCCCAGTGGTAGGCTTTTCACTCTTTTTATCTTAATGCCAGTTTTGCTAATCTTCTCTAGTCTGCAAAAGTCAGTGGCTATGCTTAGCTCACTATCATTACATTGTATTACATGCATCTTGACATTTTATGTAAATACTATAAGCAATGTGATGTCCGTGAGCACAGGACTAATTTCAAAACTCTTTTTATACCTTTATTGTGAAATTATATTTTAAACTGATTATTCCGCCTCTTACGTACAATCTCAATTCTACTAGAAACTACTTTCAAGCCATGCCACAGGGAGGGAGAAGAACACCTTACCTATTTAACACCCAAAAATGGTATTATTGTACCTAAGGCACTCTACAAAATGAGTTTATGAAAAAGGAAGGTGGGTATAAATACATTATATTATGTTACACTTCTGGGATCAGTATCCAGAGTTTCAGTCTTAAGGTGCTCTCATTTAAATGATTTAATCCAGACCTTATGTCTTCTCTCTTTTGACCCCAGATCTCAAAATCTGCTGCTTGCTAAGACTGTGGTTCACTTAGAAATTCCATTGTATCACAATGGATAACTCTGCCTCAGAAAGCTGGCATCATTTTTTTACTTCAGTATTTTCTGTCGTTGCTTTAGAAGAGTAGCAGTATACAATGGAAAATATATTGTAATAATTCAATTACACCTATGTGCAACAAAAGATCTGTAGTGTTTAGTTAGAACCATAAACATCTAGGTACTATTGCTTGATACTGTTCAATGGTACTGCAATAGTTACTTTTTCAGGATTCAGGCTGTATCTTTACCAGGGTGAGGAACAGAAGTATTAGAGACTAAAATACAAAAAACAATTACAGAAGAATAAAGTCGTAATGGAAGTTGAAACAAATTTTAAATGGAAATTGAATTCTTAGGTACATCTTTGTACCTCTTCATTACTTTTTTTACAACTTTAACAGGTATTCACTTAGTGAGGTACTTGTCTTTTTCTGAAAAAAATGTTAAAATGTTTGATTTTTCTCTCTTGTATCTGTTGAAATCTAGACAAATATTTTTAAAGCCAAATGTGTTAATAGAAAAAAAACTGTGAAAAAAATAGAATCTCAATATGCAGAAATTCAAATTCCACTAGAAAATGAACATGACGGAATACTTCATAGTTCTACTACATGAATGTCATTTGAGGATGACACACAACCCAAATGGTCTTAACATTCTAGGAGAGTCTTCTAAAGGGATCCACCATTAAAAAAAACCCCAAAAACAAAGGAGCCAAACAGAAAAACATCCAGCAACAACCACTCCCAAATATTTAGGTTTGAAAGGTTAAGATTTTAATAATTGTGTGCTGCAGTTTGAGAAATAGAGAAGTTACTTGTTAAAAGAGGACCGAATGTAATTGCAATAAATATTTTTCTCTCTTCTTTGCGGCTAGAGGTCACATTTCTGAAGAAGACTCCCACATTACTGATAATTCTGCAGAAAAAAATTAGTTACAGTCAGACTTGTAGGAAATAATATTGATATTTGTTGAAAGTCTTCCTGTCAGGTTACAGTGACAAACCAGGAAGCTGATCTTCTGAATTGTTCTGTTGCAGTAATATTTAAGTCTGCCTACAGTATTATAGCACTCAATGGGCAGTTGGTTCAACCTTTTCCACTGTCAAAGCCACAACTCACTTGATATTTGATTAGTAATTACTTATTCTTCTCCCTCTCAGTTTTGAAACTCTGAAAAGCAGTTTCATTTTCAATTAAATAAATTCATTCTGTTTTCTTTCAGAAGGAGCTGGATTCATGCACATTTTACTTTAAAGACCTGAGGGGAAATGATTTATTGTCATATATTGTGAAAATATGAATGCTGACTTTGAGCTGCTCTTAGGAGGTTTATGTGAAGTCTGTCACAGCCCAGTGTTAAATACCAGATGACTTCAACTTCATGAATTTTTTAACTCACGTAAGGAGTTCTAAAGTTTTATTACTCAGTATTTTGCTTTTGATCAAAACCAAAGAGAACAGTTTGACTTTTGACAGACCGAAGATTAAAACTATTTTGAAATTCTGCCTTTTTCACTTGAAAATTATTGATTGATGGATAATGGGATCATATAGGGGAAAAAAAGGGGGTTAGTCTTTTACTGATGTGCAGAATAACAATTGACTTAATATGTTAAATAAAATTAACTTTTACTGGGGTGGCATCATAACATGAATCTAATCGATGGAACTAGCAATTCAATTCAAGTTTTTCTGTTAACTTCTTTAATCAGAAAGTAATTTAGATTATATTCTTTATTGCTAAACAATGAAAAAGTCTGGAACTCTTTTAAGAGATTTGTTCATTTGTTTTAAATTGCCTTTGTTCTGTGTGATATAAAATGGGGAGATCTGAACAATCTCTTCTTAGGGATATTCTTTAGGTAATGTTAGTATCAGGGATACAACTTAATTAATGTTTATATTATATTAGAAATATGAGCCAGAAGAAGAAATATGAATTATGCAGAAAAATCATATGCAAAAAGATTGAACACAGTGGTCAGAAAGAATATAAAATGGGTGTCTACAACTTACAGGCCAGGGTACAAATAAATTTCTGACTAATGCTCTCTGACTCAGCCTGTCAAAATATACAAGGCAGTTACATTTTATCATCTGCTAGTTGGCTTTATCATATTGATGAGCAAGTGCTCATTCTCTTCAGTTTATGTGTCAGTAAATTTCCTAGTGTGATATGACCTTATAAAACATGTATCTGTAGGGAAAGAGTGCTTTGAGTACTGCCATAATACTCTGTTGTCTCACAGAATCGGTACAGCTGTTTAATGGGCTGCTATGCTCAAGATATTGTGTCTTGTTTGTCTCACCTGGGAAAATCAGGTTATACACATGTATGGGGATGCATAGTCTGGGTATCTCTGTGGATAACACTCTGCACTGGAGAGACTAACCTAGAAAGGTTTTTCAACTTGCTTTCTGAGAAAATAAACCCAAACCAATGTTTCTCATTCTATCCGGCACCTGGAATCTATTAAGGTGTTGTGTATCCAAACAAAAACCTGTAAATTGTCTTCTTTTCCAGGGAATAATTTAGATATAATCACAGCAGTTTGCTTGAAAGGAAATTGTCAGGGAGTTGCCATAGTGAATTTAGCAATTTTTCATTGCTAGAAATGTGAAGATATGGAGATCCTATATATTAATATAAATACATTTATATAAAATAGAATTCACATCCAGAGTGTTTGCTACCTGTAGGTTGTACTGAAACAGGATTAAAATATTTGAGGTAGGAATTCTTACTACTTTACAGCTGGAATTAAGGCGATGCTCCTAATGTTGAGTCTGGTCATTTTCAGACCCTACATCAAGGGTAGCGTTTCAGCGTAGAAATCTTTCATGAGCTGTGCTCCACCAATTAAGAATTATTTTCCTGCTAGAAAGTGAAGCAGGAGGATGAATTATACCATGTTACTGACTAGATCATTATTAACGGAAATACTCCTTAGTTAAACATGTAATCTTTATCATTGATAAAACATGCAAGAGAACACATCAACTCAAAAATGAAGTTCACTATGCCATTTTCCTGGGACTAGCAATGATTTTGTGAAGTGCAACACTGAGAATTACCTCTAATAAACCCATTTTTTTCCTCACACTGAAATTTCCTTCTAACTAAGGCTGTGTTTTAAATCTCTCTTCCCCAAGTCCCACTCACAGAATAATTTAGCTCTGGCTGATCTTGTCTGCTTCTGGTATATGAGCCAACTTGTTGAGTGTGTTCAGTATCTACAGTATACTACATTTCATCCTACTCTTACATGAATCATGAAAAGCTCTTTAGACATTTCCCTGCAGAATAAACTCCTGCAAAAATCACTAGTGTTTCAGGCACTTGTGTTCCTCATCTCAAATAGCCATGGTCCCCATACCATCAGTTCATGAATGAGAAGTTGTAAAAGCTCATTCTGGAATAAAGGAAGGCACCAAAATAAAATTGTAATTCTTACTCATATTTTCACTACTTTCTACTGGACATGACCAATAAATCCAGTTGGAGGCCAGTTACAAGTGGGGTTCCCCAGGGCTCACTTCTGGGTCCAGCCCTGTTCAATGTCTTCATCAATGACTTGGATGAAGGCATTGAGTGCACCCTTAGCAAGTTTGCAGACGACACTAAGCTGGGTGGAAGTGCTGATCTGCTGGAGGGTAGGGAGACTCTACAAAGAGATCTAAATAGGCTGGACCATTGGGCAGAGTCCAATGTCATGAGGTTCAACACAGCCAAATGCCGGACCCTGCACTTAGGGTACAACAACCCTATGCAGAGCTACAGACTAGGAGAGGTCTGTCTAGAAAGCTGCCTGGAGGAGAGGGACCTGGGGGTGTTGGTCAACAGTCGACTGAACATGAGCCAGCAGTGTGCCCAGG